>JAINUT010000723.1:0-25346 GCA_020205555.1 Panax stipuleanatus
CCCCCCCCCCCCCCCCCCCCCCCCCCCCCCCCCCCCCCCCCCCCCCCCCCCCCCCCCCCCCCCCCCCCCCCCCCCCCCCCCCCCCCCCCCCCCCCCCCCCCCCCCCCCCCCCCCCCCCCCCGCCCCCGTCCCACTCAAAATGATTTTTCGTATACCATAATATGTTCTGAGTGTGTTTATAGTTGTGATTTAAGAGTTTTCTTTCAAAATGGTTATATCCTTGATGTGATTTTTCCTGTTGTAATAGTTGGATTATAAGGTGTTATGGTATGTTACTGTTAAAATATTTGTATTATGTATTTTGCGTCAGAGACTATGGCTCTCTTTTCTTATTATTTTTGTTTTGTACTTATAAAAATTATTATTTATGTTGCCAGTCAAAAATCAATGGACACTTTGGTCACAACTCAATTTTCATTTGATAGTAAATATAGGTTATCAGACATACTGCTATATATGAAAAAATTATATGTTCTTGAATGATATTTCTATTTGCTACATCTTTGACATTTATTCCTTGCCCTCCTACATTCTACCACTTAGGAAAGCAATCTACTACATGGCCAGAATAGTTTGAAAACATTACATTTGGGTTTAAAATAATTCCAGGACCTCAATTTGTGTAGTTGATAGAGAACAAATAGCAGAATCAGGTGACACAAGTCTTGGCGATTATAGCTTCTTTATCTTGAATTTGATGAAACATTTTCTCAATATTGGGTGCTATAACTATTACTTACTTTGGCTGACTTGGTACACTGTAAGTGTTTGAAATAATGCCACATAGAGTTTGTTCTAAATGGCACATAATTGTGAATCTGCAGTTATGTATTCTTTGCTGAATTTTTTTTGTTATACTTTATTTATTTCAATTATGTCAATATAAATCCTAACTTTGCATTGCTGACAATTTTGTTCTGATTAGAATGCAATATGAAGTGTTATGGGGCATAGAAGTTCTATAGATTAACTAAATATATCTTTAAATCAATTGGCTTGGATTGCAGTTAGGTTAAGTTCTTTTAAGGTATCGTAGGACTGTAGGTGTAGCTCAATTAATCAAATTATGTTTCCTTCTAATGGTTCATGGTTTAAAATTAAGCAGGCTTGAAGGTATGAGCTAGAAGGGAACTAATGCATAGTTAAAACCTCATAATGCCGGGGGTAGTTTGAAACATTATACATTCATATGTTGTCTTCAGTAATCGAAAATCACTCTGTTGCAAACACCAACATAATCCAACTGATACTGAAGAAAATGCTCACATATAGATGCTTGATGTTTTCATTGTTTGCATTATTTTCTGTAGTCTTTGTTATAGTAACTCTGCAAATCTATTACACAATATGTTCATCTTCTCATTTTATATACCGTATAGAGGCTTAACTTTGTTTTTTAATCTAAACTTTCAAACTGCAGAGATAGAAATGTAAAATGAGCTAGAAACAAAGGCGGAGAAACTATCAATTTGGCCTGCGAAAATATCAATTCCCTAAATTTAAAGACAATGTGTATATTTTATAATACTATTAAAAAGAAAATTCTTTTTATAAAATAAAACAATTAGTAAGGTTAAAGTATGAGGGCACGAGAGTTGAGAGCTACCTCATGTTTTTGCATGAGATAACCTTTTATAATAATAATATTATGAAAAAATATAAAAAAACTTTTTTATACATAATATAAAATAGATTGTATTCAATTATGCAAAACGATAGTGGCTACCTCAACTTCTCTATATATATAGTTCCGTCCAATTATATTGGTAAATATTTAAATGTAAGATTTCGTAATTCCTAAGCAAACTAATTTCAATACTCCTACTTAATTAAGATCTTTATACCCGGAATATGCAATTTATATCGATCCCGACCACTTTACAATGTACAAATTTACCTCTAAAACAATATATAAAGACAAACAATTAATGTATAATTACTCGTCATTTCACAACATATCCGTCACGATATCATCATATTTTTAGGAATAAGATAATTAATTATACCATAAAACAACAAAAAATTCAGCTTCCATATCAGCCTATATAAAGAGTGTTAACCATCCCCAAAAGCATCACAAAAGCATCAAATTAATTTTTTTTTTCACAATCCCATGAAAACCAAAATGAGAATCTTGTATGTTTAAGGGTGAAAGTTTTTAATTGTCTTTCTTAATCTTATGATGGATGTATAGGTGTGTATAAAATTCTTGAGACGACAATTGGGACCAAATCCTAACTGTTTTATTTATAGAATAGTTAAGGGTTAAAATCGTCCATCAAAATTATGAAACCTAAGACCCATTATGTCAAATACTATCATTAATATTATTTAATTTATAGACCACATAATTATTAAACTCATAAATAAAGTAATTAAATTAATGCAATATGTAATCTCAATAATTTCATATCTAACATAAAGAAATACATTAAAATAAAATATTCTTAACATATCTATCACGATATCATCATATTTTTAGGAATAAGATAATTAATTATACCACAAAACAACAAAAAAATCAACTTCCATCAGTCTATATAAAGTGTTAACCATCCCCATAATCATAAAATTAATTTTTTTTTCACAATCCCATATGATGAAAACCAAAATGAGAAGCATTTTTTCATCACTAGTTATAACACTCTACCTTATTTCCCCAATATGTTGTATGAAGAATACGGTTGAAGTCATCAACGGCCTCCCCGACGGCTCCAAACCCTTGGAAGTCCGTTGCCAATCCAAGGACAACGATCTCGGACATCGCATCCTCCAACCACACGAGGAATTCTCGTGGGGATTCAAGCCAACGCTCATCGGAAACACCCTCTTCTTTTGCCATTTCTGGTGGAACGGAAGGGATAAAAGTTTCGACGTTTATGATAACAATAAAATGGGAGGCAAATGCATCAATAGGAGTGTAGGAACTGATACATGTTATTGGCTTGTGCAACAAGATGGATTCTATTTTAGCAACATTAATATAGTCAGTGGATACGAGAAAAAATATGATTGGTAAGACGAGTGCATTAATATATTTTGGATTTGGATTTTATATATGCATTTGGCTATGTATGTGCTACGTACGAATTCAAATAACTGAGTATTCTTGAAGTGATGTTATTTATTATTATTATTATTTTTTGTCTTCTTTTGATTTGGATTGGAAAAGAATTTGACAGTGCAATGACAAATTTGATGTTTGGTTATTGCAAACTAGAATTACTCTTTTCGGTTTTATAAAAAAAGTCCTATTTAAAAATTTATATGTTAAATTAGTAGTGATTATGATGGTAAACTTGTAGACACTGTCATTTTATCAATACAAAAAGGGAATTCATTGTTATTTTCATAAGTAAAACTTGATATTTTTACAAGATCTCTCTCACGTAAGTGTGAGACCCATTTACTATTCATGTGAGAAAGACATTGTGGAACTATCACTTTTGCTTGTGCAAATAACAATTTTCAATACAAGATATGTGGTTGATATGTTTTAATGTAGTTAAAATGTCAAAACAATAATGTATTATAAAACTTTAACTTCAATTTTGGTCATTTTAACTAAAAAAATATATCAACAATAAATCTTGTTTTGAAGATCTTGACGATTTTCAATGATATATATATAGATCCATAATTTTTTTGGATTTAATTGTAACAAAAAAAATATTGAATTTTAGAATTTGATTGAAAAAAGACAAAATGTTGGGTTATGAGAGAATACATGATTTAACTTTTAGCCTAAAAAGTTGAATTTCTTGTAAATAGTAATAAAAATATTTTAATTTGGGTCGTCTAACATTACAATGAACGACAGGATATGAGTTGACTGTGAAATGATTCATAATCAGCGGAGTCTATAACTTTTAGGCAATGTTTGTTTTTAAGGATTATAATCACATGGTTATAATCTATGGGATCAGGGGCGGATCCAGCCGCGATGCTCAGTGGGGGCAAATTCGCAAAAGAAAATCCCTTAAGAATAAAAATTATAACTATATATACATATTTTTTTAAATCCAGTATAAGTCGTTAAATTAAATATATATATATATATATATATATATATATTCATAATTTTCTTATAAGGAAAATACTAGTTTTTTTATTGATCAGCAATTTTTTTTTATTAAAACTAAATGTAGTACAAATGTGACAAATTCACAAGATTTGGATAAGGCCTCACAGAGTTGCATTACAAATATTAAAAACCTAATTTTCATAAAAGCAAACCAACTAGCCTCTTGAAGAAGAATAATCTCAACAGCATTAAAGGTTGACATTTAATCTCTCTTATAAAACACCCAAATCTAAATAGACAAAGTAGCTCCATACAAGCACACAAAAAACATTTGTCCACTTGAAGAGAAAACCCCCAGCAATGGCTCCACGGTTTGCTCCACTAAATTTCGTCATCTTCAATGTGCATCTTAAGGTGAAGTAACTGAAGTTTAACTTTTATATATATATATATATAAAAGTACTAAATCCTACAGCAGTATCCCTTCTTTTTAGACTATAGTTTTTTAAATCAAACATAACAATTTCACATAACATCCACTCAAATATTTTTTTTTTATTAAATTGACTCCCTAACTCCCTAAAATTTCAGTGGGGCAGGTGCCCCCTGCCCTGTGCTTGGGTCCACCCCTGTATGGGATTATAATACAAGGCTATTAATCCTAGAATTAAATAATTATAGTCACATGTTTGTTTTTTATGAGATTATTCATGGAATAACTTAAAATAATCCCATGTTATATTTGTTTTTTCCAGGATTAATTAAAGGATTAGATTAAAATATATCGTTTGGATTATTATACCCTTACCAATAATAACATATTTTAAACTATAATTTACACTTATTTATACATCAAAAAATAATAAAAATTGATTAAAAACTTTTAAATAAGTGATTATATTATTTAGTAAATATTATTTATTTATTTATTTTTATTTTTTTTTGGGGGGGGGGGGGGGGTTGGGAACGAAGTGGGGGTGGGGTGTGGTGGGAGTGTATACATAATCAGTAAATATTTTTTTTAGGGGAGAGTGGGTTGGGGGTGGGGTGTGGGGTGGGTGGGGTGGGGGTATACATAATCAGTAAATATTATTTTTTAGGGGGTGGAGGGCGGGGGGGGGGTGGGGGGCGGGGATGAGGGGGTAGGGTGAGGGTGAGGGTGGGAGTGGGAGTGGTTGGGGTAGGATGGATGCGTATATATAATCAGTAAATATTATTTTTTTAATTTTTGTTGGGTGGGGGTGGGGGTGGGGTGCGGTGGGCGGGGTTGGGATGGGGGTGTATACATAATCAGAAAATATTATTTTTTTGAGTGGGGGTGTGGGGTTGGGATGGGTGTGGTGTGGTGGGGTGGGGTGGGGTGGAGTGGGGTGGGGTAGCGGGGTGTATATAATCAATAAATATTTTTTTTGAAGGGGTGGGGGTGGGTTGGGTTGTGCGGGGTGGGGTGTATACATAATCAATAAATATTATTTTTTGGGGGAGGAAGGTGGGACCGGGTGGGGGTTGGGCGGGGTCTAATTTGCCAGTTCTATTGTCAGTGTAAGATTTAAATTACACATATCAAATAATTAAATTACGTGTATTAGATTACTGATACATAGTCTTTGTACCAGTCAGTTTTAAGCTGCCAGTTATTAATAACGGAAATTGCAAGATATTATAGTCATTTTAGAAAAAGATTGAGATTAATTTTGTCTAGCAATTTTTAATCCCAAATGGTAGGGATTATAATACTAGGTAGAACATGGTATTAAATAATCCCTCATTTTAAGCTATTTTATAATCCCGAGATTAATAGTCCAAAGCTTAAATTTAAAAACAAACAAGACACTTGAAATTAATAGTCATATCACAAGTGTAATTCTTGCAATCAAACATAGCCTTAGTATTTATAAGAATAGAGCGTAAATGATCAAATATAAGAATGTACGCTCTATACTTTTAGTAGGATGATTTAAAAAAAAACTTTTTTTTTTTTGCTAGATTTAGGATGATGATTAAAACTGAAGATCTCTCTTCTTTATTTTACACCATAATGATTTGAGTATTTATTTTTATTTAATGTGGAACTTTATTTTCTCCCTAATGTAGACTGTTTATTATTACAAGTTTCTATTTGATTATTGATATTGTTCATTTATATGAGATTCTTGATTATGTCATTCAATTTATATGTAATGCTACAATATGTTTTCGATTTCAACATAGGAAAGCTGTTTTTCATCAATTATGAAATACAGTAATCTGATTCTTATATATAGTAATAGTGACATATTTTATAACCTGATTCTCATTATTTTATTGTTATATTTTAAATGTGACAACATGATTTTCAAATAAATTTTGGAACTATTAATTTTGACTTTGAGTTTTTCTTTAAAAAATAATCTTGAGGGCTTTTGCTTTAATGACACGTACCCTTTTGATGTTTTATTTGCTTTCTCTTCAAGAAAAAAAACCAGAGAGCTCTCTAACCATCAATTAATCGAATTCCAATCAACTTACTAAAGGCTAGAGGTTTTACACACACACACACACACACACACAATATATATATATATATATATATATTACTAATTACTACACTATAAAAAGTTCAAACGGAGGTAAATAGTTCAAGTTTCTTGATATCCATACGTATTATTTATTTTCTATTTTCCACGATTTTAGGTTATCTGTAAATAGCATTTGCACATGGACCAAATTATGAGGCATGGATAATTTACTATGGTTACATACAAAATTATGTTGTTTGTGACCTTCAAAATCATGATTTTCAGGCTATTATTCTTATTCTATATTGTTGAATTTTCTTCTATCCAAGGACGGATCTAACTTCATGATCAGTGTAGACAATTGTCTACACTTACGGGGAGAACGGTAAGGGGCGCATAAATAATGTTGTTACGTGCGGATGTGATTCGTCAAGCTAGGGCAAACAAAGTCGTCCGGCCTTATCGGATTAGAAAAACAAAGGCCTTTCTTTCGAAAGGAGACTAGGAAAAGAAAGAACTATACTATTGATCGACCTTTTTTCTCATCTCATTTTGCTTGAGCCTTGACTTTTTGTTGTAAATTTTTAATTATAGCATATAGATGAAAGTATAAATGATGTTATTTGTGCAGAGAATTATATTGTGCAAAAAAATTGACAATCAGTTGTTAAACAAAGTGTGCGTGCTAAACAGTTGTGCAGAAAGCGTGGCAAATATTTGTTCACAAATGATAAACTTAATATAAAATAATAATAAAAACAAATGATATGATTCTTTAAAAAGCACCAAAGTATCTTTTAATAAATGTACGTAAGAGAATTCCCTTTTTTGAATATATTTTAATTTCATGTGTTAATGGCAAGATTCGTTTACGCGTTTCAATCACCAATAGCGTGTTCAATCCTGCACAAAAACAAAATAACACGGAGAAACTTGATTATCTGAGCAGCCGGAGGATAGCTCCGGTGAGATAGCTCCGGTGTGAGAATAAGTACATGCTGAATAAGGTTTAACAATGAAGGTATTAAGCTTTAGTGTTGGAAAATAATAAGATCTTATGTGTGTACCTGTGAACCAGGGTATAACCTTGTACTTATAGTGATCACACCTCCTCGTACATGCCCGTCCCCATATGAAAATAGATTGCTCATTAGGTTAGATACATTAATGACAGCACTGAATCTCCTTAAAGAAAGGAAGTCAGATTCTATCCTGATTCTTTCCTTAGTAGTTGAAATTTAAATAGAGTTAAGAATCTCATATTCCTTAAAATCCGCCAACGGCCCAAACTAGCCTCCTACGTGGGGAGTCTTCCTCCACTGTGAACTATGGCCCACCAAATCCACCAGGCCCAAATATTCATGCCCCAACATTGCTCCTCAATCTTTTATTACAATGGGACATTTAATGAAAGAATTCATCATTTGAAGCCCAATAATTGAATATTAAATGGAGAACCCAAACTTTGGGCGAACATCCTCGAGCCACACCCACATCACGAGCCTCATCATTACGGTCCCATTAATACACTGTTCTCGGAAATACGCAAGAACTGAAAAGGCAGCCACTTCAAAATCCCTCTCACCCTAAAAGTAACCACCTCATTTCAAATCTGATTTTTTAAAAACCAACTAAGAGTCCTCTGCAATCTTTTCCTTCTCTCTGCAATCACCCTTTTTTGACAAAATTTTTCTGAATCACTCCAATCTCTTACTCAACAATGGTTGCCCCAAATATTTTCGCCTCCACTGATATTACTGCCACCACTTTCGAAGGCAATCCCCTCATCTCTTACCCAGTTTCTACCGTCCCCACCACGCTTTCCACCGTGCCTGCCTTTATATCAACCACTCCAACCATCAACACCGCCATTACCACCGAAGCCACCATAGTCACCACCAACCACTTCCTCTGAATAAAAAAAAGGCGTCTGGTGAAGACTTCTGATCAAAAACCTACACCTGAAGCACCAGGAAATACCCCTTCATGACCATCCACCTCCCAACCTGAAGTTACACCTAATATCAAACCTCCACAAGTAATTATCATCGATCTGAAGCCAACCACCGAACCAACCAAAACCCAAAACCAAAAAAGAAAATAACCCGAAAACCCTTCATCTGAACCACCAACCAAAAAATCCCATACACAACCATCAACTGAACTTCAACCTCCTCCGCTTTCTCCCCACCAAGCTTTAGCTTACCAGCCAAATCCGAGAGGCTCGTTCCTCAATGATGTTATGGCCGGATTATATGTCAAAGACTTCCTACATGAACTCTTCGAGAACTTCGTCCTTGCTGCCGATGAAAAGAGGTTCGAAGACACGAGTCTCAAAGAGCTCATCTATGCTAACTTCATGCATTAAGGTCGGGTAAACATCTCTGGCCCTCTCCTTCAATATAACCCGTACAATGTTTTATTTTACTAATCCACCTTATCCTTATTTATAGAGTGACACCCCCAAATCCGGGTACTTTAATTTTCACTGGATTTGGTGTTCACTGTACAAATATCATATATCTATCTACCCATAATAAATGCAAACCATAAAATAGATAGAAATAAATCCATCATCTCCCCTTATGGGGTTACAACATCTGAAATAATAAATACTGTAATAACCCAATATTTTTATATAATTAAATAAGAAATTTTGCGTATAATTTTTTTTTATCAAAGATAATATGTGGGAATATGTGTAAGGTAACGAATATGTATTTATGTGATAAATATATATTTATTTATTGCACGAATAGTTTTAAATAAATTTTTAAAAGAAGGAATTGTAGATTACTATAAATTATATTCTTATAATAAACATATTTTGATAGTCAAAATATTTTATTATTTATTTTTCCATGAAAATATGATTAATATATTATATAATTAATATAAGAAAGGATTCTTAGAATTATTATAATAATTAATTTATTATATGAATTAATCAAGATTAATTAATTTAAGTATTTTAACTTAATTAATAATGAGATATATAAGGTAAAGTGTCATTATAGATCGAAACCCTAATTTTGGTCTATGTTATGAAATTTCATGAATTAATACAATTATTGTATAATTGTATTTAAAAGAAAAGTGTATTTATGTTATGAATAATAAGAAATTATTTTCTTAAAGAATTTGAATATTAAATATAATTATTAATTATATTTGTCTCCGCATATATGTAAGTATGTTAATACAAGATGTGATTATGAATTATATATATAATTATGATAATTAACATAATTATATGAATATATGTTATGAATTTATTTATTTTATTTTGTTTAAATATTAAACATAGTAATTGATTATGTTGTATTTAAATGAAAGTGGGTATTTATGTGATTAAAGAAAATAATTAGGAAACCTTAATCCTAATTTGCAAGTTTTAAGTAATTAGGAAACCCTAATTTCCATTTTTAGAAAGTTTAATTTTCATTTTAACTATAATTAGAAATCCTAAAGAATTATATATATATATATATATATATATATATATATATATATATATATATATATATATATTAACCTAAGGGTCAAACCCTAAGAGTTGGAACAAAATGTCTAGAAAGCCATTAAAAATGTAAGCAAAATGACCAAAGTACCCTTTTTGCATTCTTTAATAAGATGGAGTATAGATCTTGCCATATTTGTGGTTGTTTACCAACTCTAGCTCAACCATGTGACTTAAAACAACATCCATCAGCCAGCTTGCATTAACCAAGTTCATTGGATCAGAGTATATATAGATTAAGAGAGAGAAAAGTCACAAAATTTGCTCATTTGTTCAACTTACTCTCAACCAAACTCTCTCAACCCTAAACCCACGAAATTGTTAAGTGGACCAGTCCTCAATCAAGTCCCCACCACCTCCATAACAGTTTAGAAAAGCCAGATTTAAGATTTGTTCAAAGAAAGGTAAACCCTAAACCAAAAATTTTGATCTTGTATGCTATGTTAGATTAGGTGTTTTTGTGTTTTAATATGTTGTATGACATGTTAATAAGTGATCGGTGTTGGTATATTATAGATCTATAACATCTAGATGCACAAAATTAAAGATTTCAAAAATCTGGAAAAATTTAAAAATGTTGTCTGACAGTCGAATGTCAAACCTCATTGATCGGTGTGTGTTAATTTTTAGGTGTGTTTGATGTTATAGAGTTGTTCTATGCCATGAGGAGACTAGACTGAAAGTGGAATCAAGTCCATACCATGTCTAGATCTCCAGATATAAGTGGTCAAACCTAGTTGACCGACCATGAAAAACTGTTTTCGAAAAACCCAGAATTTCCCAGAAGTCTGACAAGCATTTTCTAGGCCATGAATCTTGCTACTGTTAATGCTTTAGGCTATGTTGTTGTTTTGATGTTGTATTCTGACATATGGACTACACATCCATCTCATTATAACACCCAGATCATGCTTAGGATAAAAATTAATCATGGTCAAAGTAGGGTTGACCGACTGACTTATGAAGAAATCTGGAAAACCCAGATTTCTCAAGAACACATTTCTGACAGCACTTTGACCAGCCTAGATCTCTCTCATGTGATGTTGTTAGGCTGATATAGTGTTATATTGATGTTCTTTGACATCTCTACTTCAATATTTAACCTTTATATCACACAAAAAAATTACATAATGCAAGTTATAAAGATCGAAATGTAGGTACCGGATTGTTCTTCATTTCTGGGTAACCCAGAAAATGAAGAACAGGCCTGACATGATTTTTAATGGCCAATACCTCACTAATTTGTTGTATTTTGGCCATGAACTTAGTTTGTAGTTGTAGTATTACATCACTACTACAACATTGACACCATAAGCAGCCTAGATAACAACAAGATCATAGATCAAATGATGGTCAAACCTAGTACCCAGAAACTGCTTATGAGTGTTCTTGAAGGCTCAAGAACACCTAAGGCTACACTTTTTGTCGCTGCCTTTAGCAATGGTTTTGAATTAAAATTAATTAAATTAATAGAAATAAATAGAAATTAATTATTAAAAATTCATAAAATTATTTTAAAAATTATTTTAAATTATAAAAATTAACTTTTTATATTTTGACATAAATTTCATTAATATTTTAATTTAATTAAATATTAATGATATTTAATTTATTTAATAATTATATTAAATAAATTAGATAAAAATGATTTTTATTTATTAAAAATCATATTAAATAATATTAAAGTATTAAAAAATATTTTAAGTTATAATAAATGACTTTTAATATTTTGAGATAAATATCATTAATAATTTAATATTAATGATAATAAATTTATTTAATAATTATATTAAATAAATTAATTAAAAATTATTTTAATATTTAAAAATGATATTAAAGTTTTAAAAAGTATTTTAAGTTATAATAAATAACTTACAATATTTTGATAAGAATTTCATTAATATTTTAATATTAATGATAATAAAGATACTTAATAATTATATTAAATAAATTATTTAAAAATGATTTAAATGTTTTAAAAATCATTTAAACGTGAAATAAACGTTTTAAAAATATTTTAAGTTATAATAAATAACTTTTAATATTTTGATAAGAATAACATTAATATTTTAATATTCATAGTAATTATTTAAAAATAATTTTAATACTTTAAAAATCATTCGAAAGTAATATTAATGTTTTAAAAATATTTTAAGTTATAATAAATAACTTTTAATAGTTGGAAATGAAATACATTAATATTTTAATATTAATGGCAATTATTTAAAAATGATTTTAATATCTTAAAAATCATTTAAAGGTAATATTAAGGTTTTAAAAAAGTTTTTAAGTTATAATAAAAAATTTTATAGTGTTGACCTGAAGTTCATTAATATTTTAAATTATTTAAATATTAATGATAATGATATTAATCAACAATTAAATCATTAAAAATGATATAAGTGTTTGAAAAATTATTATAAATGATTTTAAATTTTGGAAAAATATTATAAATGATAATTAAATTATCTAATATAATATTTAAGTTCTTGAACAAAGTTTCATTAAAAATAGATTCGTTAATTATTCGATAATGCAATCGGGATGCCGAAACGATACCGAACTCAAACCAAATCGACATAGTTTGACTAGGTATACGTTCTTATGTGTTTTAATGACTAGTATGAATATGTGACAACGTGTTTAAGCTGTATAATGACTACAAATAAGCAGTATTAAGTGTTAAGTTGTATTATTCTAATTAAAAGAATAATTCTATTGATGATAGGACTTTGTATTAAAGATAACAGCTTAAGCTATACTACGTAGCAGTAATCAGCTATCAAGGCAAGTACCCTATCCTTACTCAAATTATATTGAGCAAGTATCTGAACTACTCTAATTTCATTGTGCAAGTTTCTAAGTCTTACTCTTTATTGAGCAAATATTCTAGAAAGTTATCTGGACAGGCTCTTTAAATTTTAGAACTGTCTGTCTCATTATTTATTAATAATACAAGGTCATATAACCTTTTTATTCCAATCAGCTTCAAAAAGAATAGTTAAGATACTATCAAGTACATCATTCTTTTCTTACTTGAAAAAGTTTACATTGCAAGTTTCTTTACTCAAATTATTATTGATATCCTTGATTCGATTATTTCTTATTATTATCTCATTATTGTCTGTTGTCATACAAGTGTCCCCACTTGTATGAGCTATTGTATTCATACAAGAACTCTTGAAATAGAACTTCTTTGCTATGACAAATTCTGTTACATACTATTAAACTTTGGTAGGCGTTTATGGTTTAACGATTGTCTAAGCTATTTGACTCGGCTGGACGTAGTTTGAATTATACTGTTAGATAGTATTGGTTATGATAAAGTCGTCCAACTGAATTATTTTGTTAGGACTCCAGACTGAGTATGAACAACCTTTAAATGGGGAAATTGTTTAGGTGCCCAAGGCGAACAGAGTGAATGAATTTATCATTCAAACAGATAGTATTGATCAATACAGGACATAACGGGGCTGATCACCCTACATGTTCGTAAGACCAGATGAATTTCTGTTTAAACTTTTTCGAAAATAAAAAATAAAAGTTCATGGTCCATTGACCGCTCAGTATTTATAGTCACTACGTCGTTTTAAAATTTTAAACGATTTGATATGTTATTAAGATATATTTCGAAAGACTTCACAACTATCGATTCGTTGTAGAAGTATACCTCAAAGAAAATATTTATTTCTTTCAACTAAAGTTTATTAACTGCTATTACTTGCTAAGCAATTGAATGCTTATTCTTGCTTTAAATTAAATATTTTCAGCTAAGCGTGATCAACCAGAAGGCTCTGGCAAAAACAAAGGGAAAGGAAAGCTGCAAGAATAGGTTTATGGTATCTTATGTATTAGTTAGACATTATTAAGACGATAATATTTATTATCTATCATGTAATGAATGTTTTAAAGGTCGTGTACCTAGGATTAGACAACTCTGATATGTAAGTTAAGTTTGTTTATCTATTTTATATTATTATTCCGCTCAAAGAAATAATATCGTGTAGCACCGAGTTCGGGTTTCAAGTACCTGGATTTGGGGGCGTCACAAATACGATCCCAGGTCATACTTAACCTTAAATCTCAAATGCAAAAACGTAAATAAATAAGTCTTAATCATTATACATAAGTTTTGACATAAATATTCTCAAATAAAACAACAAGTCTTGATCACTTGTTGACTTTGCCCTTGCCTTTGCTAGTGGAAGGCTCGTCGGACCTTTTGTTCTTAACTGCAATGTTAATATGCAAGAGTGAGCACGATTGCTCACAAGTATAATAATATAACAATATAATAACATGCGAGTGAATCAAAGACTTCTGAATAAAGAAAACTCGACTTTTGAATCGAGAATGAATAGCAAGAATCAAAAGAACTTCTGAGGGTCATAAGACCTTGAACTGTGTCAAGTATTTCTACTTTAAACCTTTAACAGTCATAAGACTATATGGACTCTACTTCTCGTACTTAGTGGAATCAGTCCTTAGTACCATACTGTGCACAATATCTCAATGCTAGAGCGTAAATAATCCCCTTTACAGGGTTGTTCATCTTAGTTTGACATCAGAGTCCGCACCAAAAGAAGTTTGGTTTGGATAAGCTCACTAATAGTTCTAGAATTTAGAACGTTCATCAACTATAGACTAGTCAAATTAATAAGGGTTCGCTAGTCTTACAAGGTTCAACAATACTTGATAATAGAATTGAAATATAAATCTCGAGGGTATACAATTGAATAACGATTGTATACTGAAGTAATATTTAACAACGCTTATAATATCTCGTGCGAAATCTTAACTTGAATAAACAAGAATAAGAACTTGATTGATATAGAATTGTAAGTATAGAACTTGCTCAATGAATAAATTTAAAGTTAGAAAGCTTGCTCAATTTAAAGAGTATGGATAAGAAAACTTGCCTCGTGTACAAGCTACAAATAAAACTACAATTCACTTCCTCAACGTCCTACACATTACATTATGCATATGACATTGATTAGTTCCATAATCACTACGTTTAACCGTTGAACTTCCTATATAAGTTTAACTTACAACTTGGTTTATAATGTTAACTTGTTGACTAACCACATAACATGAGTATAAACTCATAACATACATACCATACAAGCGTAAGCTCTTAGACAATCATAATCAAGTCTTACGACCACAATATCCTAGTTCACACTTAGTTCGTTATCATGAAAGTTCACATTATATTATACATGTCAACAACTTAGTTTGTTAACATGAAACTTCAAATTATATTATACATGTCAACAACATGTTTTATTATTGTTTCATACACCTAACATGTCATTAGGTTCATTACATTCAGTTAGTATATCATGTTAGGGCTTAAAACACACATCAAAAAGGCAAAACTTATTATTCTTCTGCACCACACCCGTTGGGGCGAGTGTTATGCCCGCTGAGGCGGGCCTACTTGCTGCATGGTACCCGCTGGGGCGGCTCTAGAGCCTGCTGGGGCAGGTCGCCTCGGCTGGTTTAGGTCCAGTTCACGAAAAATTGCAGTTAAGGCCAAATAAATTCAAATTAAATTAGTACAGTGATTCCTATGAAGTAAAAACTTCATATGAACATCAAATAATGATTCTAACATGTTTTTAACACTTTATATCATGTAATTACTCAAATCAATTCATATAAATTCACTATTCTTGGTATTTTGAAAGTTTTGAAGAAAAACATGAAATTCAACGTTACGAATTCGTTACAACTCTGAATCGATCCGTTTAAAGTTCGTTTTATTAACATGTATAATCATAATCTACTGTTAATTTTAAGTTAAACAAATAATATAAAGCATATAATTTGTACATAAGGGCTTTATACGTGTTCTTCATATTTTTCATACTATGTAATTCATGAAACTTTGATTAAAGCATGTTTACACGAAATTGATTACTCTAACACATGAATATATGATATAAAATATGTTATTAACATATAATAACACATATATGATCATATCTTAAGTTAATTATCAAAATCGTTCTTCACAAAGAACTTGAAAACACTTTTCATAGAGAAAATATAAGAACGTGAATTAAAAGTTTGGGTTGAAAAGTTTACCCCTTGCAATCTCTGTGAATATGATAGAAAGATGATGATAGAGACTTCTCAAATTCTTCTCCCTCAATCTTTTCTCTCAATTTTTTCTCTAAACTCTCTCTGATGGAAAACTACGTAATATAGAACTGATATAAGATATAAGTTATAATATACATATACGATATAAACTGATGTAGTAGTGGGTGACGGTTAATTCCCACCCAGCATTCAACTGCTCGAACTCCCTTAAGGTAGTGTCTGGTTGTTCCCCTTTATAACTCATTTCCCATTATTCTAATTAAAGTATTTAACATATAGTTTAATGTCACACATTTATTAATCAAATAATCTTATTTAAGTTAAATTAAATAAAATATCATAATCTACATTAAATCACATTATCACATAATTAAAATTCTCCTTTATTAATTATGTCAAATCATTAAATCTCTAATTAATTAGAATAATATTATGCTTATTAAATAATTCATTTAATCAAATAAGCTCAATTAAATAATTGCTTTGAACTCAAAAATTACTACACATTAATTTAATCTATGTAACACATATAATTAAATTAATCTACCACAATTCCATCAAATAATTATTTAACTCAATAATTAAATCATCAAAAAATATTTATTTAATTCAATAAATATTTAAATAATTTACAAAATTCTCATTCGTCACATACAGTCAGCGACAGTCTTTGCCCGAATCCTACGCAGACTCTCCCAAGTATATGAATCCTTAAATATAGTTTAATTTAGTGTCGTATAATGATATAATAAAATTTTGATGGTAAACTTAGGGCATTATCAATGTTTTTGTAACTTTTGATCAGGTGAAAATGATAAAAGATAAAACCATGCAAAATAATTAAAGCATGTAAATTTTCATATAATTTAGTGGTACAAATCAATAGCTTTATAGCAATAAAAAATAATAAAATTTGATCAGTTAAAAATATATTTATTTCACATCATTATAGTAATGGTACTTCTCCCCGAATCATGTAAAAATTTAAATATTAATTTTTATATTTTTGTTATTTGCATATGTATAGTTGAATTATTAAGCAAAAAAATAAATTACTTCGTATTTTAAGTGACATTAAATAAGTTATCTAAATTTGATCTTAGAAAGATGGTTTATTCAGTGAATATCTTTAATCGTAATTTATTTTGTCAGGTAATTTCTCAAATTCTATTATGAGAAGGAATTTTGAATATTATTTTAGAAGTAATCCTATTTGTAGTAGGTATATATATTTATTATATGAGAATGTCTTAATTAGATTAGAAAAATGGAAATTGTGGTTACTCTATAAATAGAGTGTTGTGTTTAGAGAGGGGTAGCACAACCAAAAATTAGTAGAATATGCGATAGTTAAGAGAGTGTGTAACTGAGTCTTAGGTTGTACGTGTAAGGTGAATTTTTTTAGCTTTTATGTCGTGTAAAAAGTTGTACTGTGGAGATTAATATATTAAATTAATTTTGTAGATTAGGTTATTGAGGACCAAATCATATTAAATATTATGTTATTTTTCTTTTTTTAATGTGTTATTTATTTTACATGACTTAATCCTCAATAAGCTAGTGGTATCAGAACCATGACTATAGGCTAATTGGGTCATGGATATAGTATAGATGGACTGCGTATGATAGACAAAAACATTTCATTAAGCAAATGGTGGATTCTTCAAGCAGAAGCTCTTGGTTGGCTTTTGACAAGAGGTAGTGAATAGTGTGGGCTCATCAGTTAGAAGACGTGATGTGCTAGGCTCAATGAGTTATGGACACTTGGTGGATTATATACTCTTTAAGAAAGTGGTGGACTCCTATCGAGGAGACTCTTGGTGGATCAAATAAAAGATATTAAGAGATAAGCTCGTCAGATAAGGAGACTTGATGGGCTTAGCAGATGCTATAGGTGGATCAAACAAGAGATAATGAATAGGGTTGCTCGTTAACTAGAAGAAGTGATTGGTTAATGTGACGCCCTCAAAATAGGTTCACACAACCCATTTTGAGTCACTAAAATACATGGTACAGAATTCAAATACAAACTTCCTATTTACAACTATTACTGTGTCGTGTAAAATACGATCACACATAAACTGTGAGCTTCAATACAAATTATAGTACCCACACTTCAAACCAATGATACTTTACATAAAGGTATAGTCAATAACTGTTTTAGAAATTAAAATTTTTGAAAAATGCTCAATGAAGCCTTCGTACATAGGCGGCTAGGCTTCTAAGTTATAATAGATATCATAGGACTTGAGAATTAACCTTGGTTGATCCAATAGACCCCAATGAAGAACAAGAAGATTACTATCATGTTCATTCCAATAGTGTGTATCTTCTTGCCATATAATTATCTCTATTGTCTCAAACTGAGGATTATATTCAAACCATACTCCCAGATTATATAGATAATGCTCATAAATATATTCAACAAGTGAATGCGCACAACCATGTCTTATGATAACACCAATTTTTATATGGTTAGACATCTTGTATGATAGTGACAACACACTCTTTAAGTTTTTAGTACAATTATTTCCACCCTATCTTATAATTTGGTGAGAACAACCACTAACTCGAAACATTATGTTTACTAACTCGGATCATTCTTCACTCCCCGACTAGTCCCAGCTTCACTCTTATTTCCTGAGAAGGACAATGGAACCAAAAGAAAAATGGTGAGCTCAACTAGCTCAGTAAATAATATCATGACTAAGATCATAAAGACTTAATTATCTTTAGTCTTCAACGGTGAAAATCTAACAGAATATAATACACAACAAGTTTTAGATCAACCATTGCAGCGAAACGAACAATCTATTAGAAGAGTCAAATAGACCATAATGTTTACTATCTTCCGCAAATTAAAAGTTCATCATTGATCTTTTATCCATTTAACATCAATCAACAGTTCTTTATTGTACTCAAGACAAAGAGAACTTTCACCGCCTGTCTTTACCTGTAACATCAAAGATTATAGTTAAATTCACAATTCATGTTCATAATCATGTAAATCAATAGTTTTTCCTTGCCATAAAGGCTTAATAGGATTTTCACTCAATGTCCTTGTCGCAAAGGCTAAAGACACTCAATAATCATATCGTCTTTATACCCTACACCAAAGACATTCAAATGTAATAACAATGGTTATGATCATACCAATTAATTGTCTATCTTTGCACTACGGGTCAAAGATATTCAACTGTAATGTCAGTGGACATGGTCATGTCAAACAATAGTCTATCTTTGCACTACGGGCGAAAGACATACAACTGTAAAACCAATGGGCATGCCAATCAACAGTCCATCTTTGCACTACGGGCCAAAAACATACAACTGTAAAATCAATTGTCATGATTATACCAATCAACATTTTATCTTTGCCACAAAGGACAAAGATAACTTTAATCACAATTTAAGTCTGAGGATTATGATAATGATATAAAGAATGAATCAAGTGTGATCAAGGACAAATATTATAAATTTATAATTCAATTTATCTAGAGTTCAATAATGTCCAAATTGTCAACATGAAGTTAAAATATGGATTCAACTTCAAGAATAAGTTTCATAAAAGATAATTTGGACAAAGAAAACAAATTAATTTCGTCGTGAACAGTACTCCGGCATGAATAGTACTCTGGTATGAATAAAAGATAATTTGGACCGAAAAAGAAACCAATTTTATCTTGAATAGTACCCCGACATGAAAGATTAACATTTCAATAAGAAAGTTAAGACCAATCTTCCAGTGAAATGATATTAGATGAAGCGCAATCCTCAAGGAATTTATAATCATTTCAGGAATTATAGAAGCAATAGTAAGTTTAGATTTAGGAATATGAAACGAAATAATATAAGAAACTGCAAATGAATTTTCACCCGTCATGCGGTAATCCGCGTAGACAGATCATTTTCACAACTTAATAAAGAATAAATACGAAGGGTTATTCACCAGGCATGCCGTAATCCGCGTAGACAAGTTATTCCCACACCTTTAAATTATTTTTATATGATTTTTAAATCATTAAAACTATTTTTACATACTTTATTTAATATAATTATTAAATAAATTTATTATCATAATATTAATCTATACCTTCATTTGATTACTATTTAATTAATAATTATATTAAATAAAGTATGTAAAAATAGTTTTAATGATTTAAAAATCATATAAAATAATTTAAAGGTTATAAAAAATGTTTTAAGTTATAAAACATAACTTTTAATATTTTGTCATGAAATACATTAATATTTTAATATTAATGACAGTTATTTAATAATAATTTTAAATATTTTAAATCATTTAAAAGTAATATTAAGGTATTAAAAATACTTTGAGATATTATAAATAAACTTATAATATTATGACATGAATTCATTAATATTTGATATTAAATAAATATTAATGATAATGGAATATTGTGGTATTTAAATCATATAAAAATGATATTTATGATAGAAAAAATCATTATAACTGATAATAATTATTTGAAAATATTATGAGCTATTGAAAATGTTTTGATTAAGTAATAAATATTTAAGATAATACTAAATCGTTTAAGTAAAGTCTTATTGATAATAGGCTAGATAAATATCCGATTAGGCAATCGGGATGTCGAAATAGTACCGAACTCAACTCAGACTAAAATAGTTTGACTGATACTAGGTCTTATGTGTTCTGTTGACCGATAGGATTATGTGATAATGTGTTTAGGTTATTTTATAATTGTAATAGCAATAGTTATTGCGATGATATTATTCTAATGTGGAGATCGGTATTATAATATTAGGTCTTCAGATGAAGCTAATAGACTGCGTAGCAGTAGTCGGCAATAAAGGCAAGTTTTCTTTAACTCAACCTTGAGTTATGATTCTTCAATTATGCTAGTGGTTAATCCTTGTTGATTACATCACGTCTATGAATTATTGATTCGCACGTTGTGCATATTGCATGTGTTCATCAGGTATGAAAGGCTGATCACCTTAATTACCATTTGGTCGAGTTAAATTTATTCATGTTCCTTATTGACCATTCATTTTTATTGTCTCAGTCGTTCAGTTATGTAAATTTGATTCATGCT
Source organism: Panax stipuleanatus (assembly GCA_020205555.1). Taxonomy (NCBI): domain Eukaryota; kingdom Viridiplantae; phylum Streptophyta; class Magnoliopsida; order Apiales; family Araliaceae; genus Panax; species Panax stipuleanatus. The sequence continues at coordinate 21,235 of JAINUT010000723.1, forward strand.
ATTTCACAATGGTTATATTGTTGAAAGTCAGTCAGCTTATTGTTCATTCTTTTCAATCATGATATATCTTTTCTTGAACTTAAACTTGCTGGGCAAAACGTGTTGCTCACCCTTGCTATATCATGATAAACATTGCAGATTAGGATGAATACATCAGATACACGCAAAGTCAAGACAGTTCCAGCATTGGTTTATCATACAGATAAAACTTGTAATAGTATTGTATGCTAATGGACATTGTATGTCGAATAAGATATTGAATTCAGGTATTAAGTTAAGGTTTCAGACCTTGGGAATTATGTTGTAAAAGTTATTGTATAAATAATTTATGTTTATATCTTCCGCAATAGTTATAGAAATGAATGTACCAGGTCCGAGGTTCTAGGGACCCGGATTTGGGGGCGTCACAAATTCTAAGTTCAAGGATGAAAACTCCGTTGCAGAACACTTAAGTGATTTTCAGAGTTTGATAAATCATTTGAGTACGATGATAGATGGTCATTGACGATGAGATGCAGGCTTTGTTGTTGTTGAGCTCGTTGCCTGATAGCTGGGAGACCGCTGGTAGTATCACTGAGTAACTCCGCTCCCAATGGTACGTTGGCTATGGATACAATCAAGGATAGTTTGTTCAATGAGGAACAGAGGCAAAGAGATACCGTAGTGACTAGTGCTGAGTCACAAGTTTTGTCATGCAGAGTAGGGGTAGAATAGAAGGAAAACTCACCTGAAGATGACAAATTCAGGGGAAGGTCGAGAGATCGAAAAGAGATAATTTGTTTTTACTGCCAGAAATCGGGTCACATAAGGCGAGAGTGCAGATTTTTGAAGAAGGAGCAGTCTAAGAAAAAAATGAGGATAAAGATTCGATTGTGTATCTATCCGATGTTGATGTAGCCATGTTTGTGATGATAAACCCTAAGTGTCATGTTGATGATTAGATTGTTGATTCGGGTGCTTCGTTTCATGCTACTTCTCGTGGTGAAATCTTCACATCCTACACTAGTGATAATTTTGGCTATGTGCGGATGGGAAACGAAGTGCATCCAAGATTATAGGCATTGGAGATATTTAAAAACTAACAGTGGTTGCAGGTTGATGCTGAAAGAAGTCACATGTTCCGGATATACATCTTAATTTGATCTCTAATGGTAAGCTTAATGAGAATAGTTATAAAGTTACTTTGACGAAGGTCAGTAGAAGCTCACTAAAGGGTCTCTAGTGGTGACTAAAAGTAAGAAGGTAAACGCTTTTTACACGATGCGGGCGCATGTGAGAGGTGTTGAAGATGGGAAGTTAGGCGGAAAAATGGTGGTACAAAGCCTTGCGAGATGGGAGAAAGCCTTGCATGAGACACGAGAGGAACTCTTCGCTTTAAATGGGTACCAAAAGTGATGAAGGAAAATGATAGCTCGCACCAGGGTACAAAGCGTTGTGAATGAATTTGGCAAGCAAAATTGGTCAGTTGTGTTAGATCCTCCCATCGAGAAGAACCATGCCGATGAGACAAAGCTGGTCATGAAATAATTAAAATTTCCAAGAAGCTTGAGTTGAGCCAAGACTTCATTGGAATTACCTCCGAGTAAAGAGTTGTGGTTGGTGATCCCTCTCATGGGTTCGGAGGGTGAGATTTTTGGGTCTGGGTCCTCACCCATGAGATATAATCCAAGATAGAAAAGATTGATTTTCTTTGTGAGCAAGTAAGTGGGTTTACTTGATATTAATCCAATTAGAAATTGGGTTAATGAAGCAATATTGAAATTGGAGATTTCATGAAGAAATTCAAGTTGAAAAAGGATTTGATAAGGAGATGTGATCCCTAATTTGATTAGGAGAATAATTGTTTCTAATTCATAATAGGAATGGATTAGAAAGATACTATAAATAAGGTTATGGGGAGTCTTATTTTACATGAGAGAAGCTTGGTAGCAAAAAAGTATCAAAAGAATAAAGAGAGAATTACAGTTTGTTGTTCGTGGTATCCGGCATCATCTCCATTCAATAGAAAGCTTGAAGACTTTATTGTTTGGAGTGTTTTTGGGTGGTGAAGTTAATTAGGTTTCTCAACCTAATTAAAGGTAAATTTGTATTCTCTTGATTTTTGTGTAATCTCAAGTTTTAGGGCATAAACTTGGGAGGATTATTAAGCACATTATTAGTGATATAGTGGAGATTCGAAGTTCGGCCTGTGATTTTTTCCTTTAAGGGTTTTCCCCGTTAATTGGTGTCTTGCTTGTGGATGATTATTTGTTATTTTTGTTCTCATAATTGGTTTTCTCTTGATTTCCTATTTAATTGCACAAAGACGGAAAAGTAATTTCTAGGATTGAGATTATTTTAGGCGTACTTTTCCCAACATCCTCTTCCTCTTCCTCAGCAACGATCCGTCCTTATACTCAATTTCAAAAACAGCTAGTGATCTCGGTGGGTGGAAGGTGAGGGGTTTTCCACAGCCATTCCTCTCCTTCCTCTATCCATATTCAGCCACCCAATCTCTTCTTATCCATCTTATCACTCGAAAACCTCTTTTGAGTACTAAAAGTTCTTCCTTGAATTGAGGTTAATATCCTTAATGGCCTCCCGGAAAACTCGTATCCTTTTGAAGCTCATTGCAAAACTAAGGATGACGATATTGGAACTCACATCATCTTTCTGGGGACTCGGGGTTTCAGGTGGAGTTTCTCTCCGGCTATCTTTTCAAGCACACTCTTTATGTCATTGTTTCTTTGTATGGGGTGGAAGGGAGACCACCTATGAAGTTTATAATGACAAAAAAATGTGGATACTATGGAAAACCATTTAACAACCTAATTTTTTACATCCTTCAATAGTAAACATATATATATATATATATATAATGAAGCTGATTTTATTTCGCTAAATATGAAGTTATAAGCAAGATTTCCTTCCGTGTGATTCAGCAAATGAGGAGGAAATTGGAGACTGACATGATTCTAGAGAGAGAAAGGAACCTGATGGATCAAATTAGGGAAATAGATTTTGAGGTGCAGATTGAAGAAGTCGATGATCTTTCAGAATCTTCCGATAAAGATGATTTCAAGTAATGAAAATTCACACTTTTTTTCATAATATAGTGTATTTCTTTCCATTTTTTAGGTTACTAATTTACTTAATTCATATCAAAATGATTATAATACTATTTAATTTGGGGTTTAATTAAGATTTTAATCATACTGGAAAGTAATGTAAGCATAGATCGGTCATGTGTGAAATTATAGTTGTATATGTTGAAACATCCATCTTAAAACCAATTGGTACTAAGTAGAAAGGTCTCTCAAGTATATAGTGAGTTTTAGTTTTACATTATGATTTTATATATTACAATGCTCTATTTTGATGCCTAATCAGTGCATGGCTCAATATATAGCTGTTAGGAGATTATAACTTAACTTTAAGCTTGGGATTTGATATCTTCATATTACAGTTTTTAATATCTTTAATTTAGGACTAAGAAAAAACAAATAACTGCAAACATATCTTTTAGCAGTTTTTTTTTTAATTTGTAGCATTTATATTTGTGCAATTTGGTGACTCCTATTGCGTTAATTTGAAGTTGGATTGTGCATATAGTTGTTGTAGTTTATTTTAGATGATATGATGGGTGTTCTGAAATCTAATGTATAGTATGAGATGAAGATCCAGAAGCGGTTGATTGAAGATGGTGAATAATGTCAATCCAACGGATCAGGTCCTTTCGACCAAAACCTCATTGAAGCCTCTCTAATGGGCAACAAACTATAGCTTTGATGGGTGTTTGAATCGATTAAAAAAGTCACTTGACAAAATTTTATTTAATTTTAACTTAGAATAATTGGTTGGTTTTGGTCAGGTAGTTTTATGATTTCTTTATAATACTTTTAGTCTTTGTTTGGATGCTGGAAAGATCAAGTGAGGAAGAGAAACTGAAAAGAAAGAAAGGAAAAGTCTTTCTTAATAAACTCAAGTAGAATTTTATTATGTACTACTATCATATAAAAAGTATAAGTAATAATGCTCAAATTTAGTGTAACGGACTGTAGATAAAACTCTTATAGCTTTAACATTTCATTTTCTTTTCCACGGTCCTTTCTGATTTCTATTTGAAGGGTCAT
>JAINUT010000722.1:0-33418 GCA_020205555.1 Panax stipuleanatus
TTCATTTAAAGAGACCTTCTTATTTTTTCATTGGTTCTCTAAAATTGTGAAAGAAGGAGGTGATTAGTAGTCTTATTACTTCGTTCTAATTTGATTAGCATCAAAAGTAGCAATCCTATGACTATCGCGTTAAAAACGATGCGTACATCTCACACAAGTCTTGATATAGGGAGACCTTCTTATTGTTTCATTTGGTCTCTCAAATTGTCAAAGAAAGAGGTCTCATGAGTCCTATGAATTCGTTCTAGTTTGATTAGCATCAAAAGGAGCAATCATATCACTAGTGCCTTCAAAACAATCCGTACATCTCACACAAGTCTTCATTTAGGGAGATCTTCTTAATGTTTCATTAGTTCTCTCAAATTGTCAAAATATAAGTGATTATGAGTTCTATTACTTCGTTCTAGTTGAAATTAGCATCAAAAGGAGCAATCACATCACTATCGCATCCAAAACGATGCGTAGATCTCACACAAGTCTTTATTTAGGGAGACCTCAATATTGTTTCATTGGTTGTTTAAAATTTATAAAGAAAGAGGTGATTAAGAGTTGTATTACATAGATCTAGTTTGATTAGCGTCAAAAGGACAAAGCCATTACTATCGCGTTCAAAACCATGTTTACATCTCACACAAGGCTTCATTTAGGGAGACATTCTTATTATTTCATTGGTGCTCTAAAATTGTCAAAGAAAGAGGTGATTAGGAGTCCAATAACTTCATTCTAGTTTGATTAGCATCAAAAGGACCAAACCAATGACTATCGCGTTAAAAACGACGCGTACATCTCACACAAGTCTTCATTTAAGGAGACCTTGTTATTGTTTCATTGGTTCTTTAAAATTGTGAAAGAAGGAGGTGATTAGGAGTTTTATTTCTTCGTTCTAAATTGATTAACGTCAAAAGGAGCAATCCTATGACTATCGCATTAAAAACGATGCGTACATCTCACACATGTCTTGATTTAGGGAGACCTTCTTATTGTTTCATTGGGTATCTCAAATTGTCAAAGAAAGAGGTGATTATGATTCCTATGAATTCGTTCTAGTTTGATTAGCATCAAAAAGAGCAAACCTATCAGTAGTGCCTTCAAAACGACTTGTACATCTCACACAAGTCTTCATTTAGGGAGACCTTCTTAATGTTTCATTTGTTCTCTCAAATTATCAAAATATAGGTGATTATGAGCCCTATTACTTCGTTCTAGTTCAAATTAGCATCAAAAGGAGCAATCACATCACTATCGCGTCCAAAAAGATGCGTAGATCTCACACAAGTCTTCATTTAGGGAGACCTTCTTATTGTTTCATTGGTTTTTACAAATTTACAAAGAAAGAGGTGATTAAGAGTTGTATTAGTTCGTTCTAGTTTGATTAGCGTCAAAAGGAGAAACCCATGACTATCGGGTTCAAAAACAAGCGTACAACTCACAAAAGTATTCATTTGGGAGACCTTCTTATTGTTTCATTGGTGCACTAAAATTGTCAAAGAAAGAAGTGATTAGGAGTCCTATAACTTCGTTCTAATTTGATTAGCATCAAAAGGAGCTATCCCATGACTATCGCGTTAAAAACGATGTGTACATCTCACACATGTGTTCATTTAAAGAGACCTTCTTATTTTTTCATTGGTTCTCTAAAATTGTGAAAGAAGGAGGTGATTAGTAGTCTTATTACTTCGTTCTAATTTGATTAGCATCAAAAGTAGCAATCCTATGACTATCGCGTTAAAAACGATGCGTACATCTCACACAAGTCTTGATATAGGGAGACCTTCTTATTGTTTCATTTGGTCTCTCAAATTGTCAAAGAAAGAGGTCTCATGAGTCCTATGAATTCGTTCTAGTTTGATTAGCATCAAAAGGAGCAATCATATCACTAGTGCCTTCAAAACAATCCGTACATCTCACACAAGTCTTCATTTAGGGAGATCTTCTTAATGTTTCATTAGTTCTCTCAAATTGTCAAAATATAAGTGATTATGAGTTCTATTACTTCGTTCTAGTTGAAATTAGCATCAAAAGGAGCAATCACATCACTATCGCATCCAAAACGATGCGTAGATCTCACACAAGTCTTTATTTAGGGAGACCTCAATATTGTTTCATTGGTTGTTTAAAATTTATAAAGAAAGAGGTGATTAAGAGTTGTATTACATAGATCTAGTTTGATTAGCGTCAAAAGGACAAAGCCATTACTATCGCGTTCAAAACCATGTTTACATCTCACACAAGGCTTCATTTAGGGAGACATTCTTATTATTTCATTGGTGCTCTAAAATTGTCAAAGAAAGAGGTGATTAGGAGTCCAATAACTTCATTCTAGTTTGATTAGCATCAAAAGGACCAAACCAATGACTATCGCGTTAAAAACGACGCGTACATCTCACACAAGTCTTCATTTAAGGAGACCTTGTTATTGTTTCATTGGTTCTTTAAAATTGTGAAAGAAGGAGGTGATTAGGAGTTTTATTTCTTCGTTCTAAATTGATTAACGTCAAAAGGAGCAATCCTATGACTATCGCATTAAAAACGATGCGTACATCTCACACATGTCTTGATTTAGGGAGACCTTCTTATTGTTTCATTGGGTATCTCAAATTGTCAAAGAAAGAGGTGATTATGATTCCTATGAATTCGTTCTAGTTTGATTAGCATCAAAAAGAGCAAACCTATCAGTAGTGCCTTCAAAACGACTTGTACATCTCACACAAGTCTTCATTTAGGGAGACCTTCTTAATGTTTCATTTGTTCTCTCAAATTATCAAAATATAGGTGATTATGAGCCCTATTACTTCGTTCTAGTTCAAATTAGCATCAAAAGGAGCAATCACATCACTATCGCGTCCAAAAAGATGCGTAGATCTCACACAAGTCTTCATTTAGGGAGACCTTCTTATTGTTTCATTGGTTTTTACAAATTTACAAAGAAAGAGGTGATTAAGAGTTGTATTAGTTCGTTCTAGTTTGATTAGCGTCAAAAGGAGAAACCCATGACTATCGGGTTCAAAAACAAGCGTACAACTCACAAAAGTATTCATTTTGGGAGACCTTCTTATTGTTTCATTGGTGCACTAAAATTGTCAAAGAAAGAAGTGATTAGGAGTCCTATAACTTCGTTCTAATTTGATTAGCATCAAAAGGAGCTATCCCATGACTATCGCGTTAAAAACGATGTGTACATCTCACACATGTGTTCATTTAAAGAGACCTTCTTATTTTTTCATTGGTTCTCTAAAATTGTGAAAGAAGGAGGTGATTAGTAGTCTTATTACTTCGTTCTAATTTGATTAGCATCAAAAGTAGCAATCCTATGACTATCGCGTTAAAAACGATGCGTACATCTCACACAAGTCTTGATATAGGGAGACCTTCTTATTGTTTCATTTGGTCTCTCAAATTGTCAAAGAAAGAGGTCTCATGAGTCCTATGAATTCGTTCTAGTTTGATTAGCATCAAAAGGAGCAATCATATCACTAGTGCCTTCAAAACAATCCGTACATCTCACACAAGTCTTCATTTAGGGAGATCTTCTTAATGTTTCATTAGTTCTCTCAAATTGTCAAAATATAAGTGATTATGAGTTCTATTACTTCGTTCTAGTTGAAATTAGCATCAAAAGGAGCAATCACATCACTATCGCATCCAAAACGATGCGTAGATCTCACACAAGTCTTTATTTAGGGAGACCTCAATATTGTTTCATTGGTTGTTTAAAATTTATAAAGAAAGAGGTGATTAAGAGTTGTATTACATAGATCTAGTTTGATTAGCGTCAAAAGGACAAAGCCATTACTATCGCGTTCAAAACCATGTTTACATCTCACACAAGGCTTCATTTAGGGAGACATTCTTATTATTTCATTGGTGCTCTAAAATTGTCAAAGAAAGAGGTGATTAGGAGTCCAATAACTTCATTCTAGTTTGATTAGCATCAAAAGGACAACCAATGACTATCGCGTTAAAAACGACGCGTACATCTCACACAAGTCTTCATTTAAGGAGACCTTGTTATTGTTTCATTGGTTCTTTAAAATTGTGAAAGAAGGAGGTGATTAGGAGTTTTATTTCTTCGTTCTAAATTGATTAACGTCAAAAGGAGCAATCCTATGACTATCGCATTAAAAACGATGCGTACATCTCACACATGTCTTGATTTAGGGAGACCTTCTTATTGTTTCATTGGGTATCTCAAATTGTCAAAGAAAGAGGTGATTATGATTCCTATGAATTCGTTCTAGTTTGATTAGCATCAAAAAGAGCAAACCTATCAGTAGTGCCTTCAAAACGACTTGTACATCTCACACAAGTCTTCATTTAGGGAGACCTTCTTAATGTTTCATTTGTTCTCTCAAATTATCAAAATATAGGTGATTATGAGCCCTATTACTTCGTTCTAGTTCAAATTAGCATCAAAAGGAGCAATCACATCACTATCGCGTCCAAAAAGATGCGTAGATCTCACACAAGTCTTCATTTAGGGAGACCTTCTTATTGTTTCATTGGTTTTTACAAATTTACAAAGAAAGAGGTGATTAAGAGTTGTATTAGTTCGTTCTAGTTTGATTAGCGTCAAAAGGAGAAACCCATGACTATCGGGTTCAAAAACAAGCGTACAACTCACAAAAGTATTCATTTGGGAGACCTTCTTATTGTTTCATTGGTGCACTAAAATTGTCAAAGAAAGAAGTGATTAGGAGTCCTATAACTTCGTTCTAATTTGATTAGCATCAAAAGGAGCTATCCCATGACTATCGCGTTAAAAACGATGTGTACATCTCACACATGTGTTCATTTAAAAGAGACCTTCTTATTTTTTCATTGGTTCTCTAAAATTGTGAAAGAAGGAGGTGATTAGTAGTCTTATTACTTCGTTCTAATTTGATTAGCATCAAAAGTAGCAATCCTATGACTATCGCGTTAAAAACGATGCGTACATCTCACACAAGTCTTGATATAGGGAGACCTTCTTATTGTTTCATTTGGTCTCTCAAATTGTCAAAGAAAGAGGTGCTCATGATTCCTATGAATTCGTTCTAGTTTGATTAGCATCAAAAGAGCAAATCATATCAGTAGTGCCTTCCAAACGACTTGTACATCTCACACAAGTCTTCATTTAGGGAGACCTTCTTAATGTTTCATTTGTTCTCTCAAATTATCAAAATATAGGTGATTATGAGCCCTATTACTTCGTTCTAGTTCAAATTAGCATCAAAAGGAGCAATCACATCACTATCGCATCCAAAAAGATGCGTAGATCTCACACAAGTCTTCATTTAGGGAGACCTTCTTATTGTTTCATTGGTTTTTACAAATTTACAAAGAAAGAGGTGATTAAGAGTTGTATTAGTTCGTTCTAGTTTGATTAACGTCAAAAGGAGAAACCCATGACTATCGGGTTCAAAAACAAGCGTACAACTCACAAAAGTATTCATTTTGGGAGACCTTCTTATTGTTTCATTGGTGCACTAAAATTGTCAAAGAAAGAAGTGATTAGGAGTCCTATAACTTCGTTCTAATTTGATTAGCATCAAAAGGAGCTATCCCATGACTATCGCGTTAAAAACGATGTGTACATCTCACACATGTGTTCATTTAAAGAGACCTTCTTATTTTTTCATTGGTTCTCTAAAATTGTGAAAGAAGGAGGTGATTAGTAGTCTTATTACTTCGTTCTAATTTGATTAGCATCAAAAGTAGCAATCCTATGACTATCGCGTTAAAAACGATGCGTACATCTCACACAAGTCTTGATATAGGGAGACCTTCTTATTGTTTCATTTGGTCTCTCAAATTGTCAAAGAAAGAGGTCTCATGAGTCCTATGAATTCGTTCTAGTTTGATTAGCATCAAAAGGAGCAATCATATCACTAGTGCCTTCAAAACAATCCGTACATCTCACACAAGTCTTCATTTAGGGAGATCTTCTTAATGTTTCATTAGTTCTCTCAAATTGTCAAAATATAAGTGATTATGAGTTCTATTACTTCGTTCTAGTTGAAATTAGCATCAAAAGGAGCAATCACATCACTATCGCATCCAAAACGATGCGTAGATCTCACACAAGTCTTTATTTAGGGAGACCTCAATATTGTTTCATTGGTTGTTTAAAATTTATAAAGAAAGAGGTGATTAAGAGTTGTATTACATAGATCTAGTTTGATTAGCGTCAAAAGGACAAAGCCATTACTATCGCGTTCAAAACCATGTTTACATCTCACACAAGGCTTCATTTAGGGAGACATTCTTATTATTTCATTGGTGCTCTAAAATTGTCAAAGAAAGAGGTGATTAGGAGTCCAATAACTTCATTCTAGTTTGATTAGCATCAAAAGGACCAATGACTATCGCGTTAAAAACGACGCGTACATCTCACACAAGTCTTCATTTAAGGAGACCTTGTTATTGTTTCATTGGTTCTTTAAAATTGTGAAAGAAGGAGGTGATTAGGAGTTTTATTTCTTCGTTCTAAATTGATTAACGTCAAAAGGAGCAATCCTATGACTATCGCATTAAAAACGATGCGTACATCTCACACATGTCTTGATTTAGGAAGACCTTCTTATTGTTTCATTGGGTATCTCAAATTGTCAAAGAAAGAGGTGATTATGATTCCTATGAATTCGTTCTAGTTTGATTAGCATCAAAAAGAGCAAACCTATCAGTAGTGCCTTCAAAACGACTTGTACATCTCACACAAGTCTTCATTTAGGGAGACCTTCTTAATGTTTCATTTGTTCTCTCAAATTATCAAAATATAGGTGATTATGAGCCCTATTACTTCGTTCTAGTTCAAATTAGCATCAAAAGGAGCAATCACATCACTATCGCGTCCAAAAAGATGCGTAGATCTCACACAAGTCTTCATTTAGGGAGACCTTCTTATTGTTTCATTGGTTTTTACAAATTTACAAAGAAAGAGGTGATTAAGAGTTGTATTAGTTCGTTCTAGTTTGATTAGCGTCAAAAGGAGAAACCCATGACTATCGGGTTCAAAAACAAGCGTACAACTCACAAAAGTATTCATTTTGGGAGACCTTCTTATTGTTTCATTGGTGCACTAAAATTGTCAAAGAAAGAAGTGATTAGGAGTCCTATAACTTCGTTCTAATTTGATTAGCATCAAAAGGAGCTATCCCATGACTATCGCGTTAAAAACGATGTGTACATCTCACACATGTGTTCATTTAAAGAGACCTTCTTATTTTTTCATTGGTTCTCTAAAATTGTGAAAGAAGGAGGTGATTAGTAGTCTTATTACTTCGTTCTAATTTGATTAGCATCAAAAGTAGCAATCCTATGACTATCGCGTTAAAAACGATGCGTACATCTCACACAAGTCTTGATATAGGGAGACCTTCTTATTGTTTCATTTGGTCTCTCAAATTGTCAAAGAAAGAGGTGATTATGATTCCTATGAATTCGTTCTAGTTTGATTAGCATCAAAAGAGCAAACCTATCAGTAGTGCCTTCAAACGACTTGTACATCTCACACAAGTCTTCATTTAGGGAGACCTTCTTAATGTTTCATTAGTTCTCTCAAATTATCAAAATATAGGTGATTATGAGTCCTATTACTTCGTTCTAGTTCAAATTAGCATCAAAAGGAGCAATCACATCACTATCGCATCCAAAAAGATGCGTAGATCTCACACAAGTCTTCATTTAGGGAGACCTTCTTATTGTTTCATTGGTTTTTACAAATTTACAAAGAAAGAGGTGATTAAGAGTTGTATTAGTTCGTTCTAGTTTGATTAGCAGTCAAAAGGAGAAACCCATGACTATCGGGTTCAAAAACAAGCGTACAACTCACAAAAGTATTCATTTTGGGAGACCTTCTTATTGTTTCATTGGTGCACTAAAATTGTCAAAGAAAGAAGTGATTAGGAGTCCTATAACTTCGTTCTAATTTGATTAGCATCAAAAGGAGCTATCCCATGACTATCGCGTTAAAAACGATGTGTACATCTCACACATGTGTTCATTTAAAGAGACCTTCTTATTTTTTCATTGGTTCTCTAAAATTGTGAAAGAAGGAGGTGATTAGGTAGTCTTATTACTTCGTTCTAATTTGATTAGCATCAAAAGTAGCAATCCTATGACTATCGCGTTAAAAACGATGCGTACATCTCACACAAGTCTTGATATAGGGAGACCTTCTTATTGTTTCATTTGGTCTCTCAAATTGTCAAAGAAAGAGGTCTCATGAGTCCTATGAATTCGTTCTAGTTTGATTAGCATCAAAAGGAGCAATCATATCACTAGTGCCTTCAAAACAATCCGTACATCTCACACAAGTCTTCATTTAGGGAGATCTTCTTAATGTTTCATTAGTTCTCTCAAATTGTCAAAATATAAGTGATTATGAGTTCTATTACTTCGTTCTAGTTGAAATTAGCATCAAAAGGAGCAATCACATCACTATCGCATCCAAAACGATGCGTAGATCTCACACAAGTCTTTATTTAGGGAGACCTCAATATTGTTTCATTGGTTGTTTAAAATTTATAAAGAAAGAGGTGATTAAGAGTTGTATTACATAGATCTAGTTTGATTAGCGTCAAAAGGACAAAGCCATTACTATCGCGTTCAAAACCATGTTTACATCTCACACAAGGCTTCATTTAGGGAGACATTCTTATTATTTCATTGGTGCTCTAAAATTGTCAAAGAAAGAGGTGATTAGGAGTCCAATAACTTCATTCTAGTTTGATTAGCATCAAAAGGACAACCAATGACTATCGCGTTAAAAACGACGCGTACATCTCACACAAGTCTTCATTTAAGGAGACCTTGTTATTGTTTCATTGGTTCTTTAAAATTGTGAAAGAAGGAGGTGATTAGGAGTTTTATTTCTTCGTTCTAAATTGATTAACGTCAAAAGGAGCAATCCTATGACTATCGCATTAAAAACAATGCGTACATCTCACACATGTCTTGATTTAGGGAAGACCTTCTTATTGTTTCATTGGGTATCTCAAATTGTCAAAGAAAGAGGTGATTATGATTCCTATGAATTCGTTCTAGTTTGATTAGCATCAAAAAGAGCAAACCTATCAGTAGTGCCTTCAAAACGACTTGTACATCTCACACAAGTCTTCATTTAGGGAGACCTTCTTAATGTTTCATTTGTTCTCTCAAATTATCAAAATATAGGTGATTATGAGCCCTATTACTTCGTTCTAGTTCAAATTAGCATCAAAAGGAGCAATCACATCACTATCGCGTCCAAAAAGATGCGTAGATCTCACACAAGTCTTCATTTAGGGAGACCTTCTTATTGTTTCATTGGTTTTTACAAATTTACAAAGAAAGAGGTGATTAAGAGTTGTATTAGTTCGTTCTAGTTTGATTAGCGTCAAAAGGAGAAACCCATGACTATCGGGTTCAAAAACAAGCGTACAACTCACAAAAGTATTCATTTGGGAGACCATTCTTATTGTTTCATTGGTGCACTAAAATTGTCAAAGAAAGAAGTGATTAGGAGTCCTATAACTTCGTTCTAATTTGATTAGCATCAAAAGGAGCTATCCCATGACTATCGCGTTAAAAACGATGTGTACATCTCACACATGTGTTCATTTAAAGAGACCTTCTTATTTTTTCATTGGTTCTCTAAAATTGTGAAAGAAGGAGGTGATTAGTAGTCTTATTACTTCGTTCTAATTTGATTAGCATCAAAAGTAGCAATCCTATGACTATCGCAGTTAAAAACGATGCGTACATCTCACACAAGTCTTGATATAGGGAGACCTTCTTATTGTTTCATTTGGTCTCTCAAATTGTCAAAGAAAGAGGTGCTCATGAGTCCTATGAATTCGTTCTAGTTTGATTAGCATCAAAAGGAGCAATCATATCACTAGTGCCTTCAAAACGAATCCGTACATCTCACACAAGTCTTCATTTAGGGAGATCTTCTTAATGTTTCATTAGTTCTCTCAAATTAGTCAAAATATAAGGTGATTATGAGTTCTATTACTTCGTTCTAGTTGAAATTAGCATCAAAAGGAGCAATCACATCACTATCGCATCCAAAACGATGCGTAGATCTCACACAAGTCTTTATTTAGGGAGACCTCAATATTGTTTCATTGGTTGTTTAAAATTTATAAAGAAAGAGGTGATTAAGAGTTGTATTACATAGATCTAGTTTGATTAGCGTCAAAAGGACAAAGCCATTACTATCGCGTTCAAAACCATGTTTACATCTCACACAAGGCTTCATTTAGGGAGACATTCTTATTATTTCATTGGTGCTCTAAAATTGTCAAAGAAAGAGGTGATTAGGAGTCCAATAACTTCATTCTAGTTTGATTAGCATCAAAAGGACCAATGACTATCGCGTTAAAAACGACGCGTACATCTCACACAAGTCTTCATTTAAGGAGACCTTGTTATTGTTTCATTGGTTCTTTAAAATTGTGAAAGAATGAGGTGATTAGGAGTTTTATTTCTTCGTTCTAAATTGATTAACGTCAAAAGGAGCAATCCTATGACTATCGCATTAAAAACGATGCGTACATCTCACACATGTCTTGATTTAGGAAGACCTTATTGTTTCATTGGGTATCTCAAATTGTCAAAGAAAGAGGTGATTATGATTCCTATGAATTCGTTCTAGTTTCATTAGCATCAAAAAGAGTAAACCTATCAGTAGTGCCTTCAAAACGACTTGTACATCTCACACAAGTCTTCATTTAGGGAGACCTTCTTAATGTTTCATTTGTTCTCTCAAATTATCAAAATATAGGTGATTATGAGCCCTATTACTTCGTTCTAGTTCAAATTAGCATCAAAAGGAGCAATCACATCACTATCGCGTCCAAAAAGATGCGTAGATCTCACACAAGTCTTCATTTAGGGAGACCTTCTTATTGTTTCATTGGTTTTTACAAATTTACAAAGAAAGAGGTGATTAAGAGTTGTATTAGTTCGTTCTAGTTTGATTAGCGTCAAAAGGAGAAACCCATGACTATCGGGTTCAAAAACAAGCGTACAACTCACAAAAGTATTCATTTTGGGAGACCTTTTTATTGTTTCATTGGAGCACTAAAATTGTCAAAGAAAGAAGTGATTAGGAGTCCTATAACTTCGTTCTAATTTGATTAGCATCAAAAGGAGCTATCCCATGACTATCGCGTTAAAAACGATGTGTACATCTCACATATGTGTTCATTTAAAGAGACCTTCTTATTTTTTCATTGGTTCTCTAAAATTGTGAAAGAAGGAGGTGATTAGTAGTCTTATTACTTCGTTCTAATTTGATTAGCATCAAAAGTAGCAATCCTATGACTATCGCGTTAAAAACGATGCGTACATCTCACACAAGTCTTGATATAGGGAGACCTTCTTATTGTTTCATTTGGTCTCTCAAATTATCAAAGAAAGAGGTCTCATGAGTCCTATAAAATTCGTTCTAGTTCGATTAGCGTCAAAAAAGAGCAATCATATCACTAGTGCCTTCAAAACAATCCGTACATCTCACACAAGTCTTCATTTAGGGAGATCTTCTTAATGTTTCATTAGTTCTCTCAAATTGTCAAAATATAAGTGATTATGAGTTCTATTACTTCGTTCTAGTTGAAATTAGCATCAAAAGGAGCAATCACATCACTATCGCATCCAAAACGATGCGTAGATCTCACACAAGTCTTTATTTAGGGAGACCTCAATATTGTTTCATTGGTTGTTTAAAATTTATAAAGAAAGAGGTGATTAAGAGTTGTATTACATAGATCTAGTTTGATTAGCGTCAAAAGGACAAAGCCATTACTATCGCGTTCAAAACCATGTTTACATCTCACACAAGGCTTCATTTAGGGATACATTCTTATTATTTCATTGGTGCTCTAAAATTGTCAAAGAAAGAGGTGATTAGGAGTCCAATAACTTCATTCTAGTTTGATTAGCATCAAAAGGACCAATGACTATCGCGTTAAAAACGACGCGTACATCTCACACAAGTCTTCATTTAAGGAGACCTTGTTATTGTTTCATTGGTTCTTTAAAATTGTGAAAGAAGGAGGTGATTAGGAGTTTTATTTCTTCGTTCTTAATTGATTAATGTCAAAAGGAGCAATCCTATGACTATCGCATTAAAAACGATGCGTACATCTCACACATGTCTTGATTTAGGAAGACCTTCTTATTTTTTCATTGGTTCTCTAAAATTGTGAAAGAAGGAGGTGATTAGTAGTCTTATTACTTCGTTCTAATTTGATTAGCATCAAAAGTAGCAATCCTATGACTATCGCGTTAAAAACGATGCGTACATCTCACACAAGTCTTGATATAGGGAGACCTTCTTATTGTTTCATTTGGTCTCTCAAATTGTCAAAGAAAGAGGTGATTATGATTCCTATGAATTCGTTCTAGTTTGATTAGCATCAAAAAGAGCAAACCTATCAGTAGTGCCTTCCAAACGACTTGTACATCTCACACAAGTCTTCATTTAGGGAGACCTTCTTAATGTTTCATTTGTTCTCTCAAATTATCAAAATATAGGTGATTATGAGCCCTATTACTTCGTTCTAGTTGAAATTAGCATCAAAAGGAGCAATCACATCACTATCGCATCCAAAAAGATGCGTAGATCTCACACAAGTCTTCATTTAGGGAGACCTTCTTATTGTTTCATTGGTTTTTACAAATTTACAAAGAAAGAGGTGATTAAGAGTTGTATTAGTTCGTTCTAGTTTGATTAGCGTCAAAAGGAGAAACCCATGACTATCGGGTTCAAAAACAAGCGTACAACTCACAAAAGTATTCATTTTGGGAGACCTTCTTATTGTTTCATTGGTGCACTAAAATTGTCAAAGAAAGAAGTGATTAGGAGTCCTATAACTTCGTTCTAATTTGATTAGCATCAAAAGGAGCTATCCCATGACTATCGCGTTAAAAACGATGTGTACATCTCACACATGTGTTCATTTAAAGAGACCTTCTTATTTTTTCATTGGTTCTCTAAAATTGTGAAAGAAGGAGGTGATTAGTAGTCTTATTACTTCGTTCTAATTTGATTAGCATCAAAAGTAGCAATCCTATGACTATCGCGTTAAAAACGATGCGTACATCTCACACAAGTCTTGATATAGGGAGACCTTCTTATTGTTACATTTGGTCTCTCAAATTGTCAAAGAAAGAGGTCTCATGAGTCCTATGAATTCGTTCTAGTTTGATTAGCGTCAAAAGGAGCAATCATATCACTAGTGCCTTCAAAACAATCCGTACATCTCACACAAGTCTTCATTTAGGGAGATCTTCTTAATGTTTCATTAGTTCTCTCAAATTATCAAAATATAAGTGATTATGAGTTTTATTACTTCATTCTAGTTGAAATTAGCATCAAAAGGAGCAATCACATCACTATCGCATCCAAAACGATGCGTAGATCTCACACAAGTCTTTATTTAGGGAGACCTTAATATTGTTTCATTGGTTGTTTAAAATTTATAAAGTAAGAGGTGATTAAGAGTTGTATTACATAGATCTAGTTTGATTAGCGTCAAAAGGACAAAGCCATTACTATCGCGTTCAAAACCATGTTTACATCTCACACAAGGCTTCATTTAGGGAGACATTCTTATTATTTCATTGGTGCTCTAAAATTGTCAAAGAAAGAGGTGATTAGGAGTCCAATAACTTCATTCTAGTTTGATTAGCATCAAAAGGACCAATGACTATCGCGTTAAAAACGACGCGTACATCTCACACAAGTCTTCATTTAAGGAGACCTTGTTATTGTTTCATTGGTTCTTTAAAATTGTGAAAGAAGGAGGTGATTAGGAGTTTTATTTCTTCGTTCTTAATTGATTAATGTCAAAAGGAGCAATCCTATGACTATCACATTAAAAACGATGCGTACATCTCACACATGTCTTGATTTAGGAAGACCTTCTTATTGTTTCATTCGGTATCTCAAATTATCAAAGAAAGAGGTGATTATGATTCCTATGAATTCGTTCTAGTTTGATTAGCATCAAAAAGAACAAAAATATCAGTAGTGCCTTCAAAACGACTTGTACTTCTCACACAAGTCTTCATTTAGGGAGACCTTCTTAATGTTTCATTTGTTCTCTCAAATTATCAAAATATAGGTGATTATGAGCCCTATTACTTCGTTCTAGTTCAAATTAGCATCAAAAGGAGCAATCACATCACTATCGCGTCCAAAAAGATGCGTAGATCTCACACAAGTCTTCATTTAGGGAGACCTTCTTATTGTTTCATTGGTTTTTACAAATTTACAAAGAAAGAGGTGATTAAGAGGTGTATTAGTTCGTTCTAGTTTGATTAGCGTCAAAAGGAGAAACCCATGACTATCGGGTTCAAAAACAAGCGTACAACTCATAAAAGTATTCATATTGGGAGACCTTCTTATTGTTTCATTGGTGCACTAAAATTGTCAAAGAAAGAAGTGATTAGGAGTCCTATAACTTCGTTCTCATTTGATTAGCATCAAAAGGAGCTATCCCATGACTATCGCGTTAAAAACGATGTGTACATCTCACACATGTGTTCATTTAAAGAGACCTTCTTATTTTTTCATTGGTTCTCTAAAATTGTGAAAGAAGGAGGTGATTAGTAGTCTTATTACTTCGTTCTAATTTGATTAGCATCAAAAGTAGCAATCCTATGACTATCGCGTTAAAAACGATGCGTACATCTCACACAAGTCTTGATATAGGGAGACCTTCTTATTGTTTTATTTGGTGTCTCAAATTGTCAAAGAAAGAGGTGATTATGATTCCTATGAATTCGTTCTAGTTTGATTAGCATCAAAAAGAGCAAACCTATCAGTAGTGCCTTCCAAACGACTTGTACATCTCACACAAGTCTTCATTTAGGGAGACCTTCTTAATGTTTCATTTGTTCTCTCAAATTATCAAAATATAGGTGATTATGAGCCCTATTACTTCGTTCTAGTTCAAATTAGCATCAAAAGGAGCAATCACATCACTATCGCGTCCAAAAAGATGCATAGATCTCACACAAGTCTTCATTTAGGGAGACCTTCTTATTGTTTCATTGGTTTTTACAAATTTACAATGAAAGAGGTGATTAAGAGTTGTATTAGTTCGTTCTAGTTTGATTAGCGTCAAAAGGAGAAACCCATGACTATCGGGTTCAAAAACATGCGTACAACTCACAAAAGTATTCATTTTGGGAGACCTTCTTATTGTTTCATTGGTGCACTAAAATTGTCAAAGAAAGAAGTTATTAGGAGTCCTATAACTTCGTTCTAATTTGATTAGCATCAAAAGGAGTTATCCCATGACTATCGCGTTAAAAACGATGTGTACATCTCACACATGTGTTCATTTAAAGAGACCTTCTTATTTTTTCATTGGTTCTCTAAAATTGTGAAAGAAGGAGGTGATTAGTAGTCTTATTACTACGTTCTAATTTGATTAGCATCAAAAGTTGCAATCCTATGACTATCGCGTTAAAAACAATGCGTACATCTCACACAAGTCTTGATATAGGGAGACCTTCTTATTGTTTCATTTGGTCTCTCAAATTATCAAAGAAAGAGGTCTCATGAGTCCTATGAATTCGTTCTAGTTCGATTAGCGTCAAAAAGAGCAATCATATCACTAGTGCCTTCAAAACAATCCGTACATCTCACACAAGTCTTCATTTAGGGAGATCTTCTTAATGTTTCATTAGTTCTCTCAAATTGTCAAACTATAAGTGATTATGAGTTCTATTACTTCGTTCTAGTTAAAATTAGCATCAAAAGGAGCAATCACATCACTATCGCATCCAAAACGATGCGTAGATCTCACACAAGTCTTTATTTAGGGAGACCTCAATATTGTTTCATTGGTTGTTTAAAATTTATAAAGAAAGAGGTGATTAAGAGTTGTATTACATAGATCTAGTTTGATTAGCGTCAAAAGGACAAAGCCATTATTATCGCGTTCAAAACCATGTTTACATCTCACACAAGGCTTCATTTAGGGAGACATTCTTATTATTTCATTGGTGCTCTAAAATTGTCAAAGAAAGAGGTGATTAGGAGTCCAATAACTTCATTCTAGTTTGATTAGCATCAAAAGGACCAATGACTATCGCGTTAAAAACGACGCGTACATCTCACACAAGTCTTCATTTAAGGAGACCTTGTTATTGTTTCATTGGTTCTTTAAAATTGTGAAAGAAGGACGTGATTAGGAGTTTTATTTCTTCGTTCTAAATTGATTAACGTCAAAAGGAGCAATCCTATGACTATCGCATTAAAAACGATGCGTACATCTCACACATGTCTTGATTTTGGAAGACCTTCTTATTCTTTCATTGGGTATCTCAAATTATCAAAGAAAGAGGTGATTATGATTTCTATGAATTCGTTCTAGTTTGATTAGCATCAAAAAGAGCAAACCTATCAGTAGTGCCTTCAAAACGACTTGTACATCTCACACAAGTCTTCATTTAGGGAGACCTTCTTAATGTTTCATTTGTTCTCTCAAATTATCAAAATATAGGTGATTATGAGCCCTATTACTTCGTTTTAGTTCAAATTAGCATCAAAAGGAGCAATCACATCACTATCGCGTCCAAAAAGATGCGTAGATCTCACACAAGTCTTCATTTAGGGAGACCTTCTTATTGTTTCATTGGTTTTTACAAATTTACAAAGAAAGAGGTGATTAAGAGTTGTATTAGTTCGTTCTAGTTTGATTAGCGTCAAAAGGAGAAACCCATGACTATCGGGTTCAAAAACAAGCGTACAACTCACAAAAGTATTCATATTGGGAGATCTTTTTATTGTTTCATTGGTGCACTAAAATTGTCAAAGAAAGAAGTGATTAGGAGTCCTATAACTTCGTTCTAATTTGATTAGCATCAAAAGGAGCTATCCCATGACTACCGCGTTAAAAACGATGTGTACATCTCACACATGTGTTCATTTAAAGAGACCTTCTTATTTTTTCATTGGTTCTCTAAAATTGTGAAAGAAGGAGGTGATTGGTAGTCTTATTACTTCGTTCTAATTTGATTAGCATCAAAAGTAGCAATCCTATGACTATCGCATTAAAAACGATGCGTACATCTCACACAAGTCTTGATATAGGGAGACCTTCTTATTGTTTCATTTGGTCTCTCAAATTGTCAAAGAAAGAGGTCTCATGAGTCCTATGAATTCGTTCTAGTTTGATTAGCATCAAAAAGAGCAAACCTATCAGTAGTGCCTTCCAAACGACTTGTACATCTCACACAAGTCTTCATTTAGGGAGACCTTCTTAATGTTTCATTTGTTCTCTCAAATTATCAAAATATAGGTGATTATGAGTTCTATTACTTCATTCTAGTTGAAATTAGCATCAAAAGGAGCAATCACATCACTATCGCATCCAAAACGATGCGTAGATCTCACACAAATCTTTATTTAGGGAGACCTTAATATTGTTTCATTGGTTGTTTAAAATTTATAAAGTAAGAGGTGATTAAGAGTTGTATTACATAGATCTAGTTTGATTAGCGTCAAAAGGACAAAGCC
Organism: Panax stipuleanatus; assembly: GCA_020205555.1. Classification (NCBI taxonomy): domain Eukaryota; kingdom Viridiplantae; phylum Streptophyta; class Magnoliopsida; order Apiales; family Araliaceae; genus Panax; species Panax stipuleanatus. Next base: position 17,501 of record JAINUT010000722.1, read on the forward strand.
ATTACTATCGCGTTCAAAACCATGTTTACATCTCACACAAGGCTTCATTTAGGGAGACATTCTTATTATTTCATTGGTGCTCTAAAATTGTCAAAGAAAGAGGTGATTAGGAGTCCAATAACTTCATTCTAGTTTGATTAGCATCAAAAGGACCAATGACTATCGCGTTAAAAACGACGCGTACATCTCACACAAGTCTTCATTTAAGGAGACCTTGTTATTGTTTCATTGGTTCTTTAAAATTGTGAAAGAAGGAGGTGATTAGGAGTTTTATTTCTTCGTTCTTAATTGATTAATGTCAAAAGGAGCAATCCTATGACTATCACATTAAAAACGATGCGTACATCTCACACATGTCTTGATTTAGGAAGACCTTCTTATTGTTTCATTCGGTATCTCAAATTATCAAAGAAAGAGGTGATTATGATTCCTATGAATTCGTTCTAGTTTGATTAGTATCAAAAAGAGCAAAAATATCAGTAGTGCCTTCAAAACGACTTGTACTTCTCACACAAGTCTTCATTTAGGGAGACCTTCTTAATGTTTCATTTGTTCTCTCAAATTATCAAAATATAGGTGATTATGAGCCCTATTACTTCGTTCTAGTTCAAATTAGCATCAAAAGGAGCAATCACATCACTATCGCGTCCAAAAAGATGCGTAGATCTCACACAAGTCTTCATTTAGGGAGACCTTCTTATTGTTTCATTGGTTTTTACAAATTTACAAAGAAAGAGGTGACTAAGAGTTGTATTAGTTCGTTCTAGTTTGATTAGCGTCAAAAGGAGAAACCCATGACTATCGGGTTCAAAAACAAGCGTACAACTCACAAAAGTATTCATATTGGGAGACCTTCTTATTGTTTCATTGGTGCACTAAAATTGTCAAAGAAAGAAGTGATTAGGAGTCCTATAACTTCGTTCTCATTTGATTAGCATCAAAAGGAGCTATCCCATGACTATCGCGTAAAAAACGATGTGTACATCTCACACATGTGTTCATTTAAAGAGACCTTCTTATTTTTTCATTGGTTCTCTAAAATTGTGAAAGAAGGAGGTGATTAGTAGTCTTATTACTTCGTTCTAATTTGATTAGCATCAAAAGTAGCAATCCTATAACTATCGCGTTAAAAACGATGCGTACATCTCACACAAGTCTTGATATAGGGAGACCTTCTTATTGTTTCATTTGGTGTCTCAAATTGTCAAAGAAAGAGGTGATTATGATTCCTATGAATTCGTTCTAGTTTGATTAGCATCAAAAAGAGCAAACCTATCAGTAGTGCCTTCCAAACGACTTGTACATCTCACACAAGTCTTCATTTAGGGAGACCTTCTTAATGTTTCATTTGTTCTCTCAAATTATCAAAATATAGGTGATTATGAGCCCTATTACTTCGTTCTAGTTCAAATTAGCATCAAAAGGAGCAATCACATCACTATCGCGTCCAAAAAGATGCGTAGATCTCACACAAGTCTTCATTTAGGGAGACCTTCTTATTGTTTCATTGGTTTTTACAAATTTACAAAGAAAGAGGTGATTAAGAGTTGTATTAGTTCGTTCTAGTTTGATTAGCGTCAAAAGGAGAAACCCATGACTATCGGGTTCAAAAACAAGCGTACAACTCACAAAAGTATTCATTTTGGGAGACCTTCTTATTGTTTCATTGGTGCACTAAAATTGTCAAAGAAAGAAGTGATTAGGAGTCCTATAACTTCGTTCTAATTTGATTAGCATCAAAAGGAGTTATCCCATGACTATCGCGTTAAAAACGATGTGTACATCTCACACATGTGTTCATTTAAAGAGACCTTCTTATTTTTTCATTGGTTCTCTAAAATTGTGAAAGAAGGAGGTGATTAGTAGTCTTATTACTTCGTTCTAATTTGATTAGCATCAAAAGTTGCAATCCTATGACTATCGCGTTAAAAACAATGCGTACATCTCACACAAGTCTTGATATAGGGAGTGATAGTAGTGTGCATACAAGCCAATCATGTATGATGATAAAGCACGTACTTTGTAAACAATCTTCTTTATTTATTAATAAAATATTCATTTATTAAAGACATTTAATTATCTACATGTTGCTGTTTTTATAATATGTAAATAACACATAGTTTTAAGCAATGCTTTTAGAATCATGATGATGATCATGCTAATGAGATCTAAATTCTTAGAAAGTTTTAAAACTAAAATAGTTCCCAATCGTGGGATTACTAAAAAGGGGATTAGTAAATCTGGATAGATTGGTACATATGTTGCTTGCTCATTGGATGAGGATGATTGATCTCATGATCATTTGTGTGGAGACACTAAAGCAAGTATGTAGGTGCTTATTGGAGAATAAGTTCACTGAACGTGATTCGCTATGGAATACCTAATGGAGTTTTACTCGCATGTCAATAGGAATTCCTAATGTGATAGTAGTACAAGTGATCCTTGGACTTGAGATCATCATAGTATCTTGTATGTAATAAATTATACTTTGACTTATTCCTTAAGACCTTTTAAGGCATATATAGGGTATGCTTGGGTATAATGAGTTACATATGGAGATAATGAATGATCAATAAAGAATCTACCACCTCTAGTAAAAAGGAGATATGTCCCATGTGATTCGTTAAATGACAACCCAGGAATCCTTGGCCAAGGTGAAATGAAATTAGAAAGGAGTTTTTAATTTGCATTATTTGGAGTTGTGCATTTTCTAATCGAAATACATATAATTAAATAAAATAAGACTTGACAGTAAATCCATGTCTTATATTTAATTGGGACATTGTATGGTGGAAGGATTGAATTGTATGGTAACTATTAACTCACAGGTTCTTTTATGATTAATGTTGAAATCTATATTATCTGGAAAGTCGTTGATCGCTAGGGAGGCTTATCCCTATTGTAGAATAAATATTATTTATTTAAATAAATTATTAGTTTAATTTATTTATTTAAATAAGATTAAAATTGTTTTAATTGATTTATTCACAACCGGTTTAATATGGAGAACCTAAAGGGTCACACCATAAAAGGAAGAATAATTATTTAAGAAGGTAATGGCATAATCGTAATAATGCATTAAGTATAATTAATTTAATCTATGGTGATAGAATAAATTAAATAGCTTAATGTTTATTATTTAATATTTTGAAAATATTAAATATAAATTAATAAGAGGAGTCTTATTAATATTATTACAATTATTATTATTTTAATTTCTAAAGGAGTTTAGTAATTAATTTAATATTTAGTACTCTCATTTATTCCTAATAAGATTAGGAGACAAATTAATTAAATGAATTTAATTAATTATTCCCATGTGGTGGGAAGCCTAAATTAATTAAAGGAGTTTAATTAATTAAAAGAAATCCCATGTCTAATAGGATTAGAAGGGTTGACCAATGTCTATATAAGAGAAGTCTTATAATAGATATTATATTGATGCAATTCCAATTGTTGGAGAGTACTCCTTTTCTATAGAGGATAGAAAACTAAGGTTTAGCCAAACACCCTCCTTCTTGATAATTTCTCTTTCTTGGTGGATCACCTCTAGAGGCCAAACACTTGGGTGGCTAACGTTGATCAAAGGAAAGAATCTAACCCGAAAATTCAAGGAGATCACGAAGAACAAGGAGTTGAACTAGTACCTGTGGAAGCTTCGTTCTACAAGGGTATGATTCCATAACTTCTTATTTATCGTTTTAAATTAATAATTTGCATAAAGGATGATCCGGGTAATGGTTTTGTAGAAATTTTTTTAACTCTGATATATCATGCTTCCGCTAATTTTTGCAATTTGATTGCGTCACGATTTCGTACAAACCCAACAGTGGTATCAGAGCCAAATCTTTATGCAATTATTAATTTTTTTTTGATTTCATATACATATGGGTATGTATTTAAAATAATTTATTGGGCATAATTTTATTGTATAAAATTATATTTTTTAAGAAAAAAAAAAGACTTTTTTTGGGACGAATCACAATTATTTTTTTTTGGTGCTAATCTTGAATTCTGCAAAGAAAAGGTGTTGTCTCTTTCTTACTCCAAAAAGATGGTGACCCATCAGGAAATGACTTTTTTAATAAACCTGCAGGACTCTTTTAATAAAAGAAGGTGACTTCTTTTTAAAAAATAAATATGATATATTTATATATTATATTCTAAATAATTTTATAATTAAAATAAAGAGTTTATTTTAATCTTGAAATTGGATTTCATGCAATTTAAAATTGCCCATTAAATGATACTCATATATATATGGAATGTTTTAATTCATGAGATGAATATTTATTTATTGATATATATGGTGATATGTATGAAAATAAATGGGGATTGATTATGGACTATTTGACCAATGTGATTGGATTTTATTTTAGTTGAATGCTTGAATGAATGTGTTTTATTAAATGGGGTCTGCGTACCTCGTCTTCTTTAATTTTTTTTTCTTGATGTAAAATTCTATCTCCCTCCTATGTACTTCCCCTTGACTGTTGATCAAGGTTTCTATTTAAATTAAATAGTTTAATGTAATAAGAATAGTTAGAATTATCTTGAAGAAATTGGAGACCAAGGAGCAAGGAGCGCGTGAAGACCCGTTTGTATGGAGCCCGGATTTAAATGTAATAGTTATATTTAAATTTAAATTCTTGCACTCCTAGGTTTGACCTTTTGGTTCACTTGGTGGCTCTAGTGAACCAAACTAGAATAAAAGTCCATAATCAATCCGGGTAGAATATAGTATTCTATATTGCATGCTAAATATTATATATATTATATTTTATGCAAACATGCTTCGCATGTTTAATAAAATGACGCGTATTTTATATATATATGTGCATGCGCGCTAAACAAAGATGAGACTAATAATAACAAACCCCTCAAAGAAATAATATTAAGTCCAAAGTGTTCAAATGATATTTGGAATATCGAACGTCGCCTTCTAGCATGATAAATTAATAGAGTATTAGATATTTAATATGAGCTTGTTGTGCTATCCACAAGGCGAGTATTGCGTATTTAAGATGTTAATTAATCACATTTGATGCTTATCAAGAAAATTGAACGATCTAGTCTTGTTGTGCTATCCACAAAGACGCACATTTTTCTTTTTTGAATTTATGAAAGTGCTAGGCTGGACTTAACTTAAATTATTTTAGTTCGGATGTGCACACACTTGACCATTATGATTTAAGAGGCAAAATAAAAGGAATTACATGGTGATGTAATTGACAAGAGTTGTCTACCTATTTATTTGTATATCGCTTGTTGTGCTATCCACAAGGTTATATACATTTGAAATGGGATCCTTATTCTCACTAGCAAATCTTTAATTAGATGTTGCCGAACTATATAAGTGAGGGTAATATAGTTTGATGAAAATAGTGGGAGATACCAATTTAAAATAAAGACCTAAATTTATTTTGGTATGCAAAATTAATAAAATGAATGTTTGCTAAAATGTTATTTTTCACATGCAGAATTTTAAAAATGTCTAAATCACTAATCTCACTACGAAGCATACTTGATGCAAACAAGCTTACCGGGCCGAATTATGAGGACTGGCTAAGAAATCTGAGAATTGTTCTCACTGCTGAAAAGATTTCTTATGTCCTAAATTCAACTGTCCCTGAATCTGTTTCAGAAACAGCCTCTGAGGAAGAGATTGTCACTTTCAATAAGTGGCAAGATGATGCATCTGTGGCTCAATGCATCATGCTCGCATCCATGAATAACGAGCTTGAGCGTCAGCACGAAAAAATGGATGCTCCTGCTATGCTGCTTCACCTCAAGGAGTTGTATGGTGAACAAAGTAGGATTGCTAGATATGAGATATCTAAGGAGCTCTTCCGATTTCGGATGACCAAGGGCAAGGTGAACATAAAGGAACAAAAGAAATCTGATCCAGCTAGCAAAGGAATGTGCTTCCATTGCAACGAGCCGAGTCATTGGAAGAAAAATTGCAAGAAGTTTCTGGCAGACAAGAAGCTTGGAGAAGCTTCGACTTCCAATCAAGGTTTGTTCATGATTGAAATTAATTTTTCAGAAAGTCAAAATTCTACTTGGGTATTGGATACCGGCTGTGGTTCTCACATATGTAATAATGTGAAGGGACTGGTCAGAAGTAGAAAGCTGAACAATGATGAGGTGATCCTACGAGTAGGGAATGGAGCAAAGGTTGCTGCATTAGCTGTAGGAACTTATTATTTAGCAATGCCTTCGGGCAAGTCCATTTATCTTAATAATTGTTATTATGTTCCGAATATTATTAAAAATATTATTTCAATTTTTGTATTGGATATGGAAGGATTTAACGTTGTTATAAAGAACAATAGTTGTTCTATTTATAAAGACGATGTTTTATATGGTATTGGAAATTTGCGAAATGGACTTTATACACTTGACTTACAAGAAAATATATTTTAAATTGAACAAACTAAGAAAAGGAAAAGAGATGATATTAATTATACCTACATGTGGCACTGTAGACTCGGTCATATCAATGAAACAAGATTATCCAAGTTGCATAAAGATGGGCTCCTCGAGCTATCCGATTATGAATCATATCCAACTTGTGAATCTTGTCTCATGGGTAAAATGACTAAATCTCCTTTTAATGGAAGAGGAGAAAGAGTTACAGAGTTGTTGACATTGATTCACACAGACGTTTGTGGGCCTATGACAACAAGTGCACGGGGTGGGTATTCTTATTTTATTACTTTCACTGATGATCACTCAAGATTTGGATATGTGTATTTAATGAAATACAAGTCAGAATCATTTGAAAAGTTCAAAGAGTTCAGAAGTGAAGTAGAGAAACAAACGGGCAAGAGTATAAAGATACTTCGATCAGATCGAGGCGGAGAATACTTAAGCGGTGAGTTTCTCAATTGTCTCAAAGAAATTGGTATAATCTCACAATGGACTCCTCCAGGTACACCACAGTTAAATGGAGTATCTGAAAGGAGAAATCGAACACTGTTAGACATGGTTCGATCCATGATGAGTTTTACCGACCTTCCAATTTCCTTCTGGGGATATGCCCTAGAAACGGCTGCATACCTACTTAACAAGGTACCTACCAAATCCGTCCCAAAGACTCCATATGAGATGTGGAAGGGGAGGAAACCAAATCTTAAGCATGTTAAGACTTGGGGTTGTCCAGCTTATGTCAAAAAGTTTGAACATGATAAGCTACAGACTAAATCCGAAAAGTGTAGATTTGTGGGATACCCTAAAGAAACTGTAGGGTATTATTTCTATCATCTAACTGATCAAAAGGTGTTTGTTGCGAAACATGCTGCCTTCTTGGAAAAGGAGTTTATCCATGAAGGGGTCAGTGGGAGTAAGATATATCTTGAAGAAGTTCAAGAACCACAAATTACCACGGATCAAAGTCAGGTACCTGACCAAGTAGAAGAACCTACTATACCACACCCTGTTCGTAAATCTGGGAGAGTACCGAAGATACCTGAGAGGTATGGATTCGTTATAGAGGATGACGATGAGGTACACATCATGAATGATGATGATCCATTGAATTACGAACAGGCCATGAGTAATAAAGACTCAGGGAGATGGCTTGAAGCCATGAAATCCGAAATGGACTCCATGTATGAAAACAAAGTATGGACTTTGGTTTCACCACCTAAAGGCATTAAGCCTATTCGGTGTAAATGGGTCTTTAAAAGAAAGACTGGAGCGGACGGCAAGGTGGAGACCTATAAGGCCCGACTGGTTGCAAAAGGTTTCAAACAAAGACAAGGAGTTGATTATGATGAAACCTTTTCACCAGTAGCTATGCTCAAGTCCATTTGGATTTTGCTTGCGATTGCAGCTTATAACGACTATGAGATCTGGCAGATGGAAGTGAAAACAGCCTTCCTCAATGGGAAACTTGAGGAGGATGTGTATATGACACAGCCAGAGGAATTTGTTTCAAAGGTTGGAATAAATCAAGTCTGTAAGCTGCAACGATCCATTTATGGATTGAAGCAAGCTTCTCGTAGATGGAACATTCGTTTTGATGAGACAATCAAAGAGTTTGATTTTATCAAAAATGACGATGAACCATGTGTGTACAAGAAGGTTAGTGGGAGCGCAATTTCATTCCTTGTATTATATGTTGATGATATATTACTGATAGGGAATGACATTCCTATGCTACAATCGATTAAAATCTGGTTATCTAAACACTTCTCCATGAAGGACTTGGGAGAAGCATCCTATATTTTGGGGATAAAGATCTATAGAGATAGATCTAAAAGGATGCTTGGTTTATCCCAAGGAACGTACATTGATGCAATGCTAAAGAGATTTAGCATGGAAGATTCCAAAAGAGGTCTCATGCCGATGAGCCATGGAATACATCTCTCCAAAAAACAGGCCCCAAAGACACCTGAGGAGAGAGACCGTATGAGTAAGATCCCTTATGCTTCTGCAATAGGATCTATCATGTACGGTATGATATGTACTAGACCGGATGTTGCTCATTCACTTAGTGTAACGAGCAGATACCAGTCGAATCCAGGAGAAGAGCACTGGAAGGCAGTGAAGAATATCCTAAAATACTTGAGAAGGACTAAGGATATTTTTCTTGTCTACGGTGGGTCTGAATTAAAACTCGAGGGCTTCACAGACTCAAGTTTTCAAACGGACCAAGATGACAGTAAATCTGTTTCGGGGTATGTTTTTACCTTGAACGGAGGCGCAGTGAGTTGGAAGAGTTCCAAGCAGCAAACAGTTGCTGATTCAGTGACAGAGGCAGAGTATATAGCTGCAAGTGAAGCTGCAAAGGAAGCTGTTTGGATGAAAAAGTTCATAACTGAACTTGATGTGGTTCCTAGCATTGGAGAAGCAGTTCCCGTTTACTGTGACAACACAGGAGCAGTTGCACAGGCTAAGGAACCGAGGTCTCATCAGAAATCTAAACACGTGTTGCGGCGATTTCATTTGATCAGGGAAATCATTGAAAGAGGAGACGTCACCTTGGAGCGTGTAGACTCTCAAGACAACATTGCAGATCCATTTACTAAAGCTTTAACACAACAGCAGTTTGATCGTCACTTAGAGAAGATGGGTATGAGATACCATGGCGATTGGCTTTAGTGCAAGTGGGAGATTGATAGTAGTGTGCATACAAGCCAATCATGTATGATGATAAAGCACGTACTTTGTAAACAATCTTATTTATTTATTAATAAAATATTCATTTATTAAAGGCATTTAATTATCTACATGTTGCTGTTTTTATAATATGTAAATAACCCATAGTTTTAAGCAATGCTTTTAGAATCATGATGATGATCATGCTAATGAGATCTAAATTCTTAGAAAGTTTTAAAACTAAAATAGTTCCCAATCGTGGGATTACTAAAAAGGGGATTAGTAAATCTGGATAGATTGGTACATATGTTGCTTGCTCATTGGATGAGGATGATTGATCTCATGATCATTTGTGTGGAGACACTAAAGCAAGTATGTAGGTGCTTATTGGAGAATAAGTTCACTGAACGTGATTCGCTATGGAATACCTAATGGAGTTTTACTCGCATGTCAATAGGAATTCCTAATGTGATAGTAGTACAAGTGATCCTTGGACTTGAGATCATCATAATATCTTGTATGTAATAAATTATACTTTGACTTATTCCTTAAGACCTTTTAAGGCATATATAGGGTATGCTTGGGTATAATGAGTTACATATGGAGATAATGAATGATCAATAAAGAATCTACCACCTCTAGTAAAAAAGGAGATATGTCCCATGTGATTCGTTAAATGACAACCCAGGAATCCTTGGCCAAGGTGAAATGAAATTAGAAAGGAGTTTTTAATTTGCATTATTTGGAGTTGTGCATTTTCTAATCGAAATACATATAATTAAATAAAATAAGACTTGACAGTAAATCCATGTCTTATATTTAATTGGGACATTGTATGGTGGAAGGATTGAATTGTATGGTAACTATTAACTCACAGGTTCTTTTATGATTAATGTTGAAATCTATATTATCTGGAAAGTCGTTGATCGCTAGGGAGGCTTATCCCTATTGTAGAATAAATATTATTTATTTAAATAAATTATTAGTTTAATTTATTTATTTAAATAAGATTAAAATTGTTTTAATTGATTTATTCACAACCGGTTTAATATGGAGAACCTAAAGGGTCACACCATAAAAGGAAGAATAATTATTTAAGAAGGTAATGGCATAATCGTAATAATGCATTAAGTATAATTAATTTAATCTATGGTGATAGAATAAATTAAATAGCTTAATGTTTATTATTTAATATTTTGAAAATATTAAATATAAATTAATAAGAGGAGTCTTATTAATATTATTACAATTATTATTATTTTAATTTCTAAAGGAGTTTAGTAATTAATTTAATATTTAGTACTCTCATTTATTCCTAATAAGATTAGGAGACAAATTAATTAAATGAATTTAATTAATTATTCCCATGTGGTGGGAAGCCTAAATTAATTAAAGGAGTTTAATTAATTAAAAGAAATCCCATGTCTAATAGGATTAGAAGGGTTGACCAATGTCTATATAAGAGAAGTCTTATAATAGATATTATATTGATGCAATTCCAATTGTTGGAGAGTACTCCTTTTCTATAGAGGATAGAAAACTAAGGTTTAGCCAAACACCCTCCTTCTTGATAATTTCTCTTTCTTGGTGGATCACCTCTAGAGGCCAAACACTTGGGTGGCTAACGTTGATCAAAGGAAAGAATCTAACCCGAAAATTCAAGGAGATCACGAAGAACAAGGAGTTGAACTAGTACCTGTGGAAGCTTCGCTCTACAAGGGTATGATTCCATAACTTCTTTTTATCGTTTTAAATTAATAATTTGCATAAAGGATGATCCGGGTAATGGTTTTGTAGAAATTTTTTTAACTCTGATATATCATGCTTCCGCTAATTTTTGCAATTTGATTGCGTCACGATTTCGTACAAACCCAACAGGGAGACCTTCTTATTGTTTCATTTGGTCTCTCAAATTATCAAAGAAAGAGGTCTCATGAGTCCTATGAATTCGTTCTAGTTCGATTAGCGTCAAAAAGAGCAATCATATCACTAGTGCCTTCAAAACAATCCGTACATCTCACACAAATCTTCATTTAGGGAGATCTTCTTAATGTTTCATTAGTTCTCTCAAATTGTCAAAATATAAGTGATTATGAGTTCTATTACTTCGTTCTAGTTAAAATTAGCATCAAAAGGAGCAATCACATCACTATCGCATCCAAAACGATGCGTAGATCTCACACAAGTCTTTATTTAGGGAGACCTCAATATTGTTTCATTGGTTGTTTAAAATTTATAAAGAAAGAGGTGATTAAGAGTTGTATTACATAGATCTAGTTTGATTAGCATCAAAAGGACAAAGCCATTATTATCGCGTTCAAAACCATGTTTACATCTCACACAAGGCTTCATTTAGGGAGACATTCTTATTATTTCATTGGTGCCCTAAAATTGTCAAAGAAAGAGGTGATTAGGAGTCCAATAACTTCATTCTAGTTTAGTTAGCATCAAAAGGACCAATGACTATCGCGTTAAAAACGACGCGTACATCTCACACAAGTCTTCATTTAAGGAGACCTTGTTATTGTTTCATTGGTTCTTTAAAATTGTGAAAGAAGGAGGTGATTAGGAGTTTTATTTCTTCGTTCTAAATTGATTAACGTCAAAAGGAGAAATCCTATGACTATCGCATTAAAAACGATGCGTACATCTCACACATGTCTTGATTTAGGAAGACCTTCTTATTGTTTCATTGGGTATCTCAAATTATCAAAGAAAGAGGTGATTATGATTCCTATGAATTCGTTCTAGTTTGATTAGCATCAAAAAGAGCAAACCTATCAGTAGTGCCTTCAAAACGACTTGTACATCTCACACAAGTCTTCATTTAGGGAGACCTTCTTAATGTTTCATTTGTTCTCTCAAATTATCAAAATATAGGTGATTATGAGCCCTATTACTTCGTTTTAGTTCAAATTAGCATCAAAAGGAGCAATCACATCACTATCGCGTCCAAAAAGATGCGTAGATCTCACACAAGTCTTCATTTAGGGAGACCTTTTTATTGTTTCATTGGTTTTTACAAATTTACAAAGAAAGAGGTGATTAAGAGTTGTATTAGTTCGTTCTAGTTTGATTAGCGTCAAAAGGAGAAACCCATGACTATCGGGTTCAAAAACAAGCGTACAACTCACAAAAGTATTCATATTGGGAGATCTTTTTATTGTTTCATTGGTGCACTAAAATTGTCAAAGAAAGAAGTGATTAGGAGTCTTATAACTTCGTTCTAATTTGATAAGCATCAAAAGGAGCTATCCCATGACTACCGCGTTAAAAACGATGTGTACATCTCACACATGTGTTCATTTAAAGAGACCTTCTTATTTTTTCATTGGTTCTCTAAAATTGTGAAAGAAGGAGGTGATTAGTAGTCTTATTACTTCGTTCTAATTTGATTAGCATCAAAAGTAGCAATCCTATGACTATCGCATTAAAAACGATGCGTACATCTCACACAAGTCTTGATATAGGGAGACCTTCTTATTGTTTCATTTGGTCTCTCAAATTGTCAAAGAAAGAGGTCTCATGAGTCCTATGAATTCATTCTAGTTTGATTAGCGTCAAAAGGAGCAATCATATCACTAGTGCCTTCAAAACAATCCGTACATCTCACACAAGTCTTCATTTAGGGAGATCTTCTTAATGTTTCATTAGTTCTCTCAAATTGTCAAAATATAAGTGATTATGAGTTCTATTACTTCATTCTAGTTGAAATTAGCATCAAAAGGAGCAATCACATCACTATCGCATCCAAAACGATGCGTAGATCTCACACAAGTCTTTATTTAGGGAGACCTTAATATTGTTTCATTGGTTGTTTAAAATTTATAAAGTAAGAGGTGATTAAGAGTTGTATTACATAGATCTAGTTTGATTAGCGTCAAAAGGACAAAGCCATTACTATCGCGTTCAAAACCATGTTTACATCTCACACAAGGCTTCATTTAGGGAGACATTCTTATTATTTCATTGGTGCTCTAAAATTGTCAAAGAAAGAGGTGATTAGGAGTCCAATAACTTCATTCTAGTTTGAGTAGCATCAAAAGGACCAATGACTATCGCGTTAAAAACGACGCGTACATCTCACACAAGTCTTCATTTAAGGAGACCTTGTTATTGTTTCATTGGTTCTTTAAAATTGTGAAAAAAGGAGGTGATTAGGAGTTTTATTTCTTCGTTCTTAATTGATTAATGTCAAAAGGAGCAATCCTATGACTATCACATTAAAAACGATGCGTACATCTCACACATGTCTTGATTTAGGAAGACCTTCTTATTGTTTCATTCGGTATCTCAAATTATCAAAGAAAGAGGTGATTATGATTCCTATGCATTCGTTCTAGTTTGATTAGTATCAAAAAGAGCAAAAATATCAGTAGTGCCTTCAAAACGACTTGTACTTCTCACACAAGTCTTCATTTAGGGAGACCTTCTTAATGTTTCATTTGTTCTCTCAAATTATCAAAATATAGGTGATTATGAGCCCTATTACTTCGTTCTAGTTCAAATTAGCATCAAAAGGAGCAATCACATCACTATCGCGTCCAAAAAGATGTGTAGATCTCACACAAGTCTTCATTTAGGGAGACCTTCTTATTGTTTCATTGGTTTTTACAAATTTACAAAGAAAGAGGTGATTAAGAGGTGTATTAGTTCGTTCTAGTTTGATTAGCGTCAAAAGGAGAAACCCATGACTATCGGGTTCAAAAACAAGCGTACAACTCACAAAAGTATTCATATTGGGAGACCTTCTTATTGTTTCATTGGTGCACTAAAATTGTCAAAGAAAGAAGTGATTAGGAGTCCTATAACTTCGTTCTCATTTGATTAGCATCAAAAGGAGCTATCCCATGACTATCGCATAAAAAACGATGTGTACATCTCACACATGTGTTCATTTAAAGAGACCTTCTTATTTTTTCATTGGTTCTCTAAAATTGTGAAAGAAGGAGGTGATTAGTAGTCTTATTACTTCGTTCTAATTTGATTAGCATCAAAAGTAGCAATCCTATGACTATCGCGTTAAAAACGATGCGTACATCTCACACAAGTCTTGATATAGGGAGACCTTCTTATTGTTTCATTTGGTCTCTCAAATTGTCAAAGAAAGAGGTGATTATGATTCCTATGAATTCGTTCTAGTTTGATTAGCATCAAAAAGAGCAAACCTATCAGTAGTGCCTTCCAAACGACTTGTACATCTCACACAAGTCTTCATTTAGGGAGACCTTCTTAATGTTTCATTTGTTCTCTCAAATTATCAAAATATAGGTGATTATGAGCCCTATTACTTCGTTCTAGTTCAAATTAGCATCAAAAGGAGCAATCACATCACTATCGCATCCAAAAAGATGCGTAGATCTCACACAAGTCTTCATTTAGGGAGACCTTCTTATTGTTTCATTGGTTTTTACAAATTTACAAAGAAAGAGGTGATTAAGAGTTGTATTAGTTCGTTCTAGTTTGATTAGCGTCAAAAGGAGAAACCCATGACTATCGGGTTCAAAAACAAGCGTACAACTCACAAAAGTATTCATTTTGGGAGACCTTCTTATTGTTTCATTGGTGCACTAAAATTGTCAAAGAAAGAAGTGATTAGGAGTCCTATAACTTCGTTCTAATTTGATTAGCATCAAAAGGAGTTATCCCATGACTATCGCGTTAAAAACGATGTGTACATCTCACACATGTGTTCATTTAAAGAGACCTTCTTATTTTTTCATTGGTTCTCTAAAATTGTGAAAGAAGGAGGTGATTAGTAGTCTTATTACTTCGTTCTAATTTGATTAGCATCAAAAGTAGCAATCCTATGACTATCGCGTTAAAAACGATGCGTACATCTCACACAAGTCTTGATATAGGGAGACCTTCTTATTGTTACATTTGGTCTCTCAAATTGTCAAAGAAAGAGGTCTCATGAGTCCTATGAATTCGTTCTAGTTTGATTAGCGTCAAAAGGAGCAATCATATCACTAGTGCCTTCAAAACAATCCGTACATCTCACACAAGTCTTCATTTAGGGAGATCTTCTTAATGTTTCATTAGTTCTCTCAAATTGTCAAAATATAAGTGATTATGAGTTCTATTACTTCGTTCTAGTTGAAATTAGCATCAAAAAGAGCAATCACATCACTATCGTATCCAAAACGATGCGTAGATCTCACACAAGTCTTTATTTAGGGAGACCTCAATATTGTTTCATTGGTTGTTTAAAATTTATAAAGAAAGAGGTGATTAAGAATTGTATCACATAGATCTAGTTTGATTAGCGTCAAAAGGACAAAGCCATTACTATCGCGTTCAAAACCATGTTTACATCTCACACAAGGCTTCATTTAGGGAGACATTCTTATTATTTCATTGGTGCTCTAAAATTGTCAAAGAAAGAGGTGATTAGGAGTCCAATAACTTCATTCTAGTTTGATTAGCATCAAAAGGACCAATGACTATCGCGTTAAAAACGACGCGTACATCTCACACAAGTCTTCATTTAAGGAGACCTTGTTATTGTTTCATTGGTTCTTTAAAATTGTGAAAGAAGGAGGTGATTAGGAGTTTTATTTCTTCGTTCTAAATTGGTTAACGTCAAAAGGAGCAATCCTATGACTATCGCATTAAAAACGATGCGTACATCTCACACATGTCTTGATTTCGGAAGACCTTATTGTTTCATTGGGTATCTCAAATTGTCAAAGAAAGAGGTGATTATGATTCCTATGAATTCGTTCTAGTTTGATTAGCATCAAAAAGAGTAAACCTATCAGTAGTGCCTTCAAAACGACTTGTACATCTCACACAAGTCTTTTTAGGGAG
>JAINUT010000721.1:0-222950 GCA_020205555.1 Panax stipuleanatus
CCTCATATTGTTTCATGGTTGTTTAAAATTTATAAGAAAGAGGTGATTAAGAGTTGTATTACATAGATCTAGTTTTATTAGCGTCAAAAGGACAAAGCCATTACTATCGCGTCCAAAACCATGTTTACATCTCACACAAATCTTCACCTAGGGAGACCTTCTTAATGTTTCAATAGTTCTCTCAAATTATCAAAATATAGGTGATTATGAGTCCTATTACTTCGTTCTAGTTCAAATTAGCATCAAAAGGAGCAATCACATCACTATCGCGTCCAAAAAGATGCGTAGATCTAACACAAGTCTTCATTTAGGGAGACCTTCTTATTGTTTCATTGGTTTTTACAAATTTACAAAGAAAGAGGTGATTAAGAGTTGTATTACTTCGTTCTAGTTTGATTAGCGTCAAAAGGAGAAACCCATGACTATCGGGTTCAAAAACAAGCGTACAACTCACAAAAGTATTCATTTTGGGAGACCTTCTTATTGTTTCATTGGTGCACTAAAATTGTCAAAGAAAGAAGTGATTAGGAGTCCTATAACTTCGTTCTAATTTGATTAGCATCAAAAGGAGCTATCCCATGACTATCGCGTTAAAAACGATGTGTACATCTCACACATGTGTTCATTTAAAGAGACCTTCTTATTTTTTCATTGGTTTTCTAAAATTGTGAAAGGAGGAGGTGATTAGTAGTCTTATTACTTCGTTCTAATTTGATTAGCATTAAAAGTAGCAATCCTATGACTATCGCGTTAAAAACGATGCGTACATCTCACACAAGTCTTGATATAGGGAGACCTTCTTATTGTTTCATTTGGTCTCTCAAATTGTCAAAGAAAGAGGTCTCATGAGTCCTATGAATTCGTTCTAGTTTGATTAGCGTCAAAAGGAGCAATCATATCACTAGTGCCTTCAAAACAATCCGTACATCTCACACAAGTCTTCATTTAGGGAGATCTTCTTAATGTTTCATTAGTTCTCTCAAATTGTCAAAATATAAGTGATTATGAGTTCTATTACTTCGTTCTAGTTGAAATTAGTATCAAAAGGAGCAATCACATCACTATCGCATCCAAAACGATGCGTATCTCACACAAGTCTTTATTTAGGGAGACCTCAATATTGTTTCATTGGTTGTTTAAAATTTATAAAGAAAGAGGTGATTAAGAGTTGTATTACATAGATCTAGTTTTATTAGCGTCAAAAGGACAAAGCCATTACTATCGCGTTCAAAACCATGTTTACATTTCACACAAGGCTTCATTTAGGGAGACATTCTTATTATTTCATTGGTGCTCTAAAATTGTCAAAGAAAGAGGTGATTAGGAGTCCAATAACTTCATTCTAGTTTGATTAGCATCAAAAGGACCAAACCAATGACTATCGCGTTAAAAACGACGCGTACATCTCACACAAGTCTTCATTTAAGGAGACCTTGTTATTGTTTCATTGGTTCTTTAAAATTATGAAAGAAGGAGGTGATTATGAGTTTTATTTCTTCGTTCTAAACTGATTAACGTCAAAAGGAGCAATCCTATGACTATCGCATTAAAAACGATGCGTACATCTCACACATGTCTTGATTTAGGGAGACCTTCTTATTGTTTCATTGGGTATCTCAAATTGTCAAAGAAAGAGGTGATTATGATTCCTATGAATTCGTTCTAGTTTGATTAGCATTAAAAAGGGCAAACCTATCAGTAGTGCCTTCAAAACGACTTGTACATCTCACACAAGTCTTCACTTAGGGAGACCTTCTTAATGTTTCATTAGTTCTCTCAAATTATCAAAATATAGGTGATTATGAGTCCTATTACTTCGTTCTAGTTCAAATTAGCATCAAAAGGATCAATCACATCACTATCGCGTCCAAAAAGATGCGTAGATCTCACACAAGTCTTCATTTAGGGAGACCTTCTTATTGTTTCATTGGTTTTTACAAATTTACAAAGAAAGAGGTGATTAAGAGTTGTATTACTTCGTTCTAGTTTGATTAGCGTCAAAAGGAGAAACCCATGACTATCGGGTTCAAAAACAAGCGTACAACTCACAAAAGTATTCATTTTGGGATACCATCTTATTGTTTCATTGATGCACTAAAATTATCAAAGAAAGAAGTGATTAGGAGTCCTATAACTTCGTTCTAATTTGATTAGCATAAAAAGGAGCTATCCCATGACTATCGCATTAAAAACGATGTGTACATCTCACACATGTGTTCATTTAAAGAGACCTTCTTATTTTTTCATTGGTTCTCTAAAATTGTGAAAGAAGGAGGTGATTAGTAGTCTTATTACTTCGTTCTAATTTGATTAGCATCAAAAGTAGCAATCCTATGACTATCGCGTTAAAAACGATGCGTACATCTCACACAAGTCTTGATATAGGGAGACCTTCTTATTGTTTCATTTGGTCTCTCAAATTGTCAAAGAAAGAGGTCTCATGAGTCCTATGAATTCGTTCTAGTTTGATTAGCATCAAAAGGAGCAATCATATCACTAGTGCCTTCAAAACAATCCGTACATCTCACACAAGTCTTCATTTAGGGAGATCTTCTTAATGTTTCATTAGTTCTGTAAAATTGTCAAGATATGTTTCATTAGTTCTCTCAAATTGTCAAAATATAAGTGATTATGAGTTCTATTACATCGTTCTAGTTGAAATTAGCATCAAAGGGAGCAATCACATCACTATCGCATCCAAAACGATGCGTAGATCTCACACAAGTCTTTATTTAGGGAGACCTCAATATTGTTTCATTGGTTGTTTAAAATTTATAAAGAAAGAGGTAGATTAAGAGTTGTATTACATAGATCTAGTTTGATTAGCGTCAAAAGGACAAAGCCATTACTATCGCGTTCAAAACCATGTTTACATCTCACACAAGGCTTCATTTAGGGAGACATTCTTATTATTTCATTGGTGCTCTAAAATTGTCAAAGAAAGAGGTGATTAGGAGTCCAATAACTTCATTCTAGTTTGATTAGCATCAAAAGGAGCCAAACCAATGACTATCGCGTTAAAAACGACGCGTACATCTCACACAAGTCTTCATTTAAGGAGACCTTGTTATTGTTTCATTGGTTCTTTAAAATTGTGAAAGAAGGAGGTGATTAGGAGTTTTATTTCTTCGTTCGAAACTGATTAACGTCAAAAGGAGCAATCCTATGACTATCGCATTAAAAACGATGCGTACATCTCACACATGTCTTGATTTAGGGAGAACTTCTTATTGTTTCATTGGGTATCTCAAATTGTCAAAGAAAGAGGTGATTATGATTCCTATGAATTCGTTCTAGTTTGATTAGCGTCAAAAAGAGCAAACCTATCAGTAGTGCCTTCAAAACGACTTGTACATCTCACACAAGTCTTCATTTAGGGAGACCTTCTTAATGTTTCATTAGTTCTCTCAAATTATCAAAATATAGGTGATTATGAGTCCTATTACTTCGTTCTAGTTCAAATTAGCATCAAAGGAGCAATCACATCACTATCGCGTCCAAAAAGATGCGTAGATCTCACACAAGTCTTCATTTAGGGAGACCTTCTTATTGTTTCAATGGTTTTTACAAATTTACAAAGAAAGAGGTGATTAAGAGTTGTATTACTTCGTTCTAGTTTGATTAGCGTCAAAAGGAGAAACCCATGACTATCGGATTCAAAAACAAGCGTACAACTCAAAATGTATTCATTTTGAGAGACCTTCTTATTGTTTCATTGGTGCACTAAAATTGTCAAAGAAAGAAGTGATTAGGAGTCCTATAACTCGTTCTAATTTGATTAGCATCAAAAGGAGCTATCCCATGACTATCGCATTAAAAACGATGTGTACATCTCACACATGTGTTCATTTAAAGAGACCTTCTTATTTTTTCATTGGTTCTCTAAAATTGTGAAAGAAGGAGGTGATTAGTAGTCTTATTACTTCGTTCTAATTTGATTAGCATCAAAAGTAGCAATCCTATGACTATCGCGTTAAAAACGATGCGTACATCTCACACAAGTCTTGATATAGGGAGACCTTCTTATTGTTTCATTTGGTCTCTCAAATTGTCAAAGAAAGAGGTCTCATGAGTCCTATGAATTCGTTCTAGTTTGATTAGCATCAAAAGGAGCAATCATATCACTAGTGCCTTCAAAACAATCCGTACATCTCACACAAGTCTTCATTTAGGGAGATCTTCTTAATGTTTCATTAGTTCTCTCAAATTGTCAAAATATAAGTGATTATGAGTTCTATTACTTCGTTCTAGTTGAAATTAGCATCAAAAGGAGCAATCACATCACTATCGCATCCAAAACGATGCGTAGATCTCACACAAGTCTTTATTTAGGGAGACCTCAATATTGTTTCATTGGTGTTTAAAATTTATAAAGAAAGAGGTGATTAAGAGTTGTATTACATAGATCTAGTTTGATTAGCGTCAAAAGGACAAAGCCATTACTATCGCGTTCAAAATCATGTTTACATCTCACACAAGGCTTCATTTAGGGAGACATTCTTATTATTTCATTGGTGCTCTAAAATTGTCAAAGAAAGAGGTGATTAGGAGTCCAATAACTTCATTCTAGTTTGATTAGCATCAAAAGGAGCCAAACCAATGACTATCGCGTTAAAAACGACGCGTATATCTCACACAAGTCTTCATTTAAGGAGACCTTGTTATTGTTTCATTGGTTCTTTAAAATTATGAAAGAAGGAGGTGATTAGGAGTTTTATTTCTTCGTTCTAAACTGATTAATGTCAAAAGGAGCAATCCTATGACTATCGCATTAAAAACGATGCGTACATCTCACACATGTCTTGATTTTGGGAGACCTTCTTATTGTTTCATTGGGTATCTCAAATTGTCAAAGAAAGAGGTGATTATGATTCCTATTAATTCGTTCTAGCTTGATTAGCATCAAAAGGAGCTATCATATCACTAGTGCCTTCAAAACAATCCGTACATCTCACACAAGTCTTCATTTAGGGAGACCTTCTTAATGTTTCATTAGTTCTCTCAAATTATCAAAATATAGGTGATTATGAGTCCTATTACTTCGTTCTAGTTCAAATTAGCATAAAAAGGAGCAATCACATCACTATCGCGTCCAAAACGATGCGTAGATCTCGCACAAGTCTTTATTTAGGGAGACCTTCTTATTGTTTCATTGGTTGTTTAAAATTTATAAAGAAAGAGGTGATTAAGAGTTGTATTACATAGATCTAGTTTGATTAGCGTCAGAAGGACAAAGCCATTACTATCGCGTTCAAAACCATGTTTACATCTCACACAAAGCTTCATTTTGGGAGACATTCTTATTGTTTCATTGGTGCTCTAAAATTGTCAAAGAAAGAGGTGATTAGGAGTCCAATAACTTCATTCTAGTTTGATTAGCATCAAAAGGAGCAAACCAATGACTATCGCGTTAAAAACGACGCGTACATCTCACACAAGTCTTCATTTAAGGAGACCTTGCTATTATTTCATTGGTTCTTTAAAATTGTGAAAGAAGGAGGTGATTAGGAGTTTTATTTCTTCGTTCGAAACTGATTAACGTCAAAAGGAGCAATCCTATGACAATCGCATTAAAAACGATGCGTACATCTCACACATGTCTTGATTTAGGGAGAACTTCTTATTGTTTCATTGGGTATCTCAAATTGTCAAAGAAAGAGGTGATTATGATTCCTATGAATTCGTTCTAGTTTGATTAGCGTCAAAAAGAGCAAACCTATCAGTAGTGCCTTCAAAACGACTTGTACATCTCACACAAGTCTTCATTTAGGGAGATCTTCTTAATGTTTCATTAGTTCTCTCAAATTAGTCAAAATATAAGGTGATTATGAGTTCCTATTACTTCGTTCTAGTTGCAAATTAGCATCAAAAGGAGCAATCACATCACTATCGCATCCAAAACGATGCGTAGATCTCACACAAGGCTTTTATTTAGGGAGACCTTCATTATTGTTTCATTGGTTGTTTAAAATTTATAAAGAAAGAGGTGATTAAGAGTTGTATTACATAGATCTAGTTTGATTAGCGTCAAAAGGACAAAGCCATTACTATCGCGTTCAAAACCATGTTTACATCTCACACAAGGCTTCATTTAGGGAGACATTCTTATTATTTCATTGGTGCTCTAAAATTGTACAAAGAAAGAGGTGATTAGGAGTCCAATAACTTCATTCTAGTTTGATTAGCATCAAAAGGAGCAAACCAATGACTATCGCGTTAAAAACGACGCGTACATCTCACACAAGTCTTCATTTAAGGAGACCTTGTTATTGTTTCATTGGTTCTTTAAAATTGTGAAAGAAGGAGGTGATTAGGAGTTTTATTTCTTCGTTCTAAACTGATTAGCATCAAAAGTAGCAATCCTATGACTATCGCGTTAAAAACGATGCGTACATCTCACACAATGTCTTGATTATAGGGAGACCTTCTTATTGTTTCATTGGGTATCTCAAACTTGTCAAAGAAAGAGGTATTATGAGTCCTATGAATTCGTTCTAGTTTGATTAGCATCAAAAGGAGCAATCCTATCACTAGTGCCTTCAAAACAATCTGTACATCTCACACAAGTCTTCATTTAGGGAGATCTTCTTAATGTTTCATTAGTTCTCTCAAATTAGTCAAAATATAAGGTGATTATGAGTCTATTACTTCGTTCTAGTTCAAATTAGCATCAAAAGGAGCAATCACATCACTATCGCGTCCAAAACGATGCGTAGATCTCACACAAGTCTTCATTTAGGGAGTCCTTCTTATTGTTTCATTGGTTTTTACAAATTTACAAAGAAAGAGGTGATTAAGAGTTGTATTACTTCGTTCTAGTTTGATTAGCGTCAAAAGGAGAAACCTGTAATACCCGAGAATTTCCATATATTATTAAATAAATATATTAATGGAAATGAGAATTTATTTGGATTTTTTTTTTATTATGAGAATGATAAATTCAATTATATTAAATTGAATATTTATGACAATTGAGAAAAATGTAGAGTTTGTGATAAACTCGTTGAGAGCCTAGTGTGGCACAGTGATGGGAAATATTAATAATTATATTAATTGACGAATAATTTTTAAGTGAACAATTAATCTATATTAATTGTTAATTGTTATTAGAGGATATTAATTGATTGTTGTGAGATATTAACTGTGGTTGATTAATAATATGTGATTATTATTATTGCAAGAAATATAATAATAATAAACCACTTGTTTATAATTGTGCTGAGATTTATATTTGTTAATGTGATAATTAATCCTATGATTATTAATTTGGTGTAATTAATAATCAATGAGGAATAAATTAATTAATATTATTGTTAATTAATCAACGAGATAAATAGTCTATTTATGTGACATTATGAATAATAAAACAAATAAGTGAGTGATTAATATAATAAGATTATATTAATTGATATGTACAAATGTGCAATACTTGAATATATAAAGTATATGGAATACAACTATATTATATAGTGTAGAGAGACACTTAAGTGTGACCATGCATGTATATACATAAACTATGTTATATAATGCAATGCGAATATATTACACATAGAAACCATATATTACATGAAGCATAAGTGATTATGTTATATTAAAACTATATGTTAGGAATACATGATAATGCCTATGTGACAAGGTGAGTGTGTATACAGTAAAATAATGTATCATGGATATATTATAAATAATTGTTGATTAATACAATTTAATAATATATGATATAATGTAATGTGGTAGTATCCGATTGTATTATATCAGTAAGATAAACGTACATGGATTATATGTGTGTAAATTACACTTATTACATTATGTGAAGTACATTGTGATTTAAATTATAACCTAAGAGTACATATAATATATAACATAAGTATATGGTGTGTGTATACAAGTGTAGTATTTGCAAATGCTGAGAAGTTAAATCAATTGTCTCATTTTAAGTGTCCCATTTGCTCTTCACGTGAATACACATGAAGCTATCCTACTCCTATATCCTCAAACTCAGCACATTCTAGCTATCATAATGAACAAGGGAGTGGTATTGATAATGAGTTTCACCAACTAATCACCAACTCTCCATTAACCTCTATACAATTCAAATTTACGTTGGTTTGATTTGTGGTATAATCTCATTGCCTGTGTAAGGATTTCTCTACAAATAGGAACTCTTCTTCTTCACATATCAATTGCTGAAAATTGCTAGAGTGTTGAGTGAGAGCCTTATATATCAGTGTTAGTAGAGAATCCTATAGCAGCATTAGCAAGTTTAATTCGTGCTTCGAAGGTATAATTCCATTCCCTGTCTTCATTTTCATTTTCTGTCAAAGAAAAACTCCATTGTAGTTCTCTGAGTTTTTCTTGAAATTCTTGATCATGAGGAATTAAAGTATAAATGGATTATAGAAAGCCTGTGTAGTGTAGTATGGACTTGTATACATGTTAAGATTGGAATGTAGTTGGTTTCAATTCTCATTTTTCTGTCAAGAACTCCGTTTTCATTTTTCTGTAAAAATGTTCAATTCTTGAGTTGAGTTAGAATTTACAAAATTGGTGGTTTAATAATGTTAGTGAGTTGTTATATAGCCTTATAATGTGATAAGGAAGCAATGTGGTTAATTAGAAATGGAATTCGTTGGGAATTTTTGTGTTTGGGTTTTTAAACTGCCGTGTTCTGGAACTGTCTGCCGCTGGCTGGGAGCCGGCGCAGCTGCGCCAGTTTTACACTGGGAAGCTGCGCAGCTGCGCCAGCAGTCTGCAGCAGTTCCCTGCTTTCTGCTTGCTTTCTGCAACGTGATAGTTTTGTGCATTGATTTAAATGAACATGTTAGCATGAGTATTACCTATACACGAGTATATTAACATGAAGTGCACGTGTGTTGGTATAATGTCATACAAGATTAATGGAATGTCTAATAGCGTTGAAATAAATCTCAAGTTTCCTAAACAAACTTTAACATATATAGACCATAAATACATTCTGACTTTTGAGACATAATAGTATGACATAGAAATACATGAAGTGCATGTTAGCTTATCTATGTTGGTTCCATGATATAATATGGACATGTGAACCTAACTAGTGCTCATTTCTAACGAAAATATAAGTTTTAAAGGCAAACCTTGACATATAAAGATCATATATATATTCTGATTTTCGGGTATGTTTCTATGGCCTTTACATACATGTCGGACACATTAACTTACGTATATAAATTTCATAATGTAGCATGAACGTGTTAGAACGTATTAGCAAACTTTATTAATTAAAGTATAAGTGTTGAACGTGAACGTCGGCATGTTACATTGAGATTTGAACTTCGATACTTATGAACATGTTTGATAGAACTTGTAGACTTGCTAAGGTATCATTCATGTTTGCCTACTATGTTACTTGTAATGAAACCAAATTTGCGTAAATAAAGTATGCTTTCAAACTAATGATAATGATAGTTGCATATATGTGATATGAAAACTCATGAACATGTTTACTACAAGTTATGTGAACATTTTAAGTGTTTAAAAAGCGAGCATGATTAGACCTTATGAGTTCGTGTCCTTGAATGACTTTTAGTCATTGAAAGTATTGACTTAGAATCTATATCACATATAATTGAAACGAGGAAAGGTTGTACAAACATAAAAGTATCTTTTAATATGTTTATATGCTATGTGGTGTTGTTGGCTTGCATGACCGGACAGAAACCATAAGGCACAGCTCAGCCTTGGCTTGGCCAGAGGGCTGCGCAGCTGCGCTGTCCCTAGGCTTAGTCATGGCGCAGCTGCGCCGGCCTGGAATTGAAAGCCATGCAGTTTGACAATCTGATTTTGGACAGATAGCTTATATGACGCCTACATTGCTAGAAATGGTTTACACCCTACTGATATATGTGCATAGGTGATGATTAAGTAACAAGATAATGTTTAACTTATATAATGGAAGCCCATGGGTCAAAGAATCATAGCTACTTGAACATGATGAGTTGGTATAATATCATTTATATTATAACTATGTACTTGATTCGTGATCTGATTTTATACCATATGAGTATAAGTATGACATGTGACTAAGATAGTAACATATATGTATATTGAGTAATAAGTTGTGTAACGGATGTGTTAACTAATGAAAATCTTATGCATGTAATACATTATATATAGGATTCGAAAGTGTTGGCTAGCTTTACGTGAATAAACTACGCATAAGGCAAGTATCCTAAACCCTTGCACTACTTTATTTAACGGATATCGTAAGCGAGTATCTAAACCTTATCTCTTTGGATACGAGTATTCTATCTTTGTATATTGCGAACTAGTTCCTACTTAATCGTTTGAATTGAATTAGCATACTTGAACTCTTATTTCATTAAAGCTATTATTCATGTTGAACTTAGTGTTGTTCTTGAATATTGTGAAAGTGTCTATGCCATTTGATTCGGCTAGACTTACATTATTGAAAAGCGACCCAAAACCAATTGATTGGTGCGGGATCTTATATATGACTGAGAAGAACAAACTATAACTGTCGGAGAACCGACGCGCGCACTTGAGTATGATTGATTGTTATGCATAACGAGGGTACTTTAGGCTGATCACCTGTTGTATCTGTTTTTGTTGGATTTTCAGTTTATTACTGTCAAATCCTATGGAAGTTCATAGTCCTTAGTGACTGCTCAGTATTCAGTTATCTTGAAATCTTGAATTGATTTATTATTGAATCATATTGATATTATTCTGTCCTTAGTGACTGTTATTGAGAACTGTTGATATTCTTGCTATCCTTGAACTATCAAACTTTCCTATACCCTTTCGAGAATTGAGAATTATATCATTTACCCTTGTTGTATATTACTTGCTGAGCAATTTGTGCTCATTCTTGCTTTTCCCTAAAACACTTCAGTTAAGGCAGAGCATGGCGAACCTTCGGGCATTGATAAGGGCAAGGGCAAGGCTACCAACTAGCTTGTCTCTTTTATGTTTTAATATTTTAATGTTGTATTAAGATAATGTAGTAAGACTGGATTTGATTATGTTTAAGCTTAAGTTAGATTATGTAATAAGTCATTTATTGATATTATTATGTATCTATTAAGTACTGTAGGTTGCGAGACTTGGGGGAATAATTATAATAAATCATTGTAAATTATTCTAGAATAGAATTTCCGCTGTGATTGTGCAATATTTAGTTATTATTATTGTGATGTATTACCATGAGCACGTGATGAACCGAATTCGAGAGACCAAGTGGCGGTCTTAGAATTTGGGGGCGTCACAGGTTGGTATCAAAGCTGTAGTTATAAACCTTAGGAACGAGTGTCCTTAGACTATAGCTTAGGTGAACTTAGAAGTTAGGAAGGAGATAAAACTCATGTAGAGTTTTCCTTGAGAGACTTAGTCTGTTATGAAATGTAACTTCATTCTATACAATGAACTTATGTTTTATTTAACATTCTAATGGAGTTGCTAGTTTGTTTGCCTTGTGTTTGTGAGTGTAGGATGACAGACACAGGTGTAACTAGTAGAGTAGCAGAGGAGGAGCCCAGAGATATACATGTAGTATACGAGGCACCTCTAGAGGCTAGCCAGTGCAGGCAGTTGCACCATCCGAGTTTGATGACTGAGGATGAGATCGAGATTGAGATAGAGACTGATCCAGAGGAGGAGCCGATGGAGGATGAGCCAGTAGAGGACTCTGATGAGGCTACTATAGAGGAACAGATGTTAGGCGAGTACGAGGAGCGTATTCTAGAGTTAGACTGCAGAGTTCCAGGAGCTGGAGGCAGAGGCCCACGAGAGAGAGTCTGAGTTCCAGAAGCTGAGGGACGAGGACCACCAGAGGAAGCTGGCTATGCAAGAGTTAGAGGTGGAGATTGCCTACCGTAGGGAGGCAGGGATCCAAATGGGAACTCTATTTCACAAGGTCAGTGGCTAGGAATGTAGATTTGGCAGAGAAGCTAGAAGAGGTTGAGCAGAGGGAACTGAGTGAGAAGACTGAGAAAGAGGCACTCCGTACTCAGCTAGAGTTGGAAGTGATGGATAGGTTACACTTCGAGGAGAAGTGGGAAGCGTCCAATGAGAGAGCTGACGACCTTGAGGACGAGGTCAGGTGCAAGAAGAGAAAGATGAACAAGATGGGGTATGTGTTCCGTTCAGCTTTTGAGAGGGTGATTGATGGTGTGTACCACTACCCGGCAGAACAGGGACAGACTCTACATACCTTGAGCCGAGAGCTGTTTGCGTATATAGCACAGTTGGAGTACAAGAGCGCAGTGGAGCGCGGGATGATGGGATGAGATTTCCTTAGTCAGTCTAGTGGTGGTACTAGTTGTGTCTTCATGTATTGTATATACTATGTTGTAATCCCGATCTTTTGTGTAAGATGTGGGATGATGATGTAAACCCCGAGTTAGCTTTTTGTTAGAGGGGTAGTATGGTAGTAGGTTGGTATATTCCCCGTCTTTTGTGATATTAGGGGATATAGGTGATAACATTTATAGCAGTATGCTAGGAAAATCATGTAATGAAATGAAATGGCATATGAATATAAATGGAGTTGATTTTAGAAACGTGTTATAAATTTATTCTTTTAGTATTAAAAGAAATACTTAAGTGATATACTTGAATAATAATAAAGTGAAAAATTGTGATGCAGATAATGCCGCCCAGACGAAGATTGACTGCACCCGAAGAATCCGTTAACAATGAGAGAGAACAAGTAGACCCGATCCAGAAACTGGTAGACTTGTTAGGAGAAGCCTTAAGGGGAAGAAACAATGAACCCGTTCGCCCGAACCCTCAAACTGTGCCAGTAACAACCTTTAAAGACTTTAAGAGTGTAGGACCCCCGGAGTTCGAGGGAACTACCGACCCAATCGTCGCACAAACGTGGATCAAAGAGATCGAAAAAGCTTTCATTATAGCTAGCGTAGGCGAAGATCAGAAGACGGTGTTTGCCACGTACATGATGAGGGGAGAAGCGAACTACTGGTGGGAGGCTAATCAACAAAGAGCTGGAGAAGGGATAATAGCTTGGGATAAGTTTAAGACACTGTTCTTCGAGAATTACTTTCCGAAGAGTATGAAGAATAGGATGGAGGTGAAATTCCTAGAGTTAAAACAAGGTGAGATGACGGTGGCGCAGTACGCGGCTAGGTTTAACGAGCTAGCGCGATTTGCGGAGCACCAAGTTGGTGATGAAGAGAGGAAGGCTAGACGCTTTGAACAAGGGTTGAAGCCATGGCTGTTCAATAAGGTATCAGTTCTTCAAATTGATTCCTTTGCAACATTACTGGAGAAGGCAATCATTGCGGAAGGCGACAGTGAGGCCTTAAGTCTGTATAACAAAGAAAAGAAAGGAAAGAATACTGGAGGAGAGAATCGTACGGGAGGAAGCAGTAGCGGAGGAAGCAACTTGGGAAAGAGAAAGTGGGAGAACAACAACAACAACAAAACAACAATAATAATCAATCAGGGAATTTTCGTGGAGGTTTCAAGAAGAGGGCTGAAGGATGCCCGAAGTGTGGGAAGAATCACCAGGGCGAGTGCTGGAAGGGACGTGGCACTTGCTACAACTGCGGACAGGAAGGGCACATCTCGCCCAACTGTTTGAAACCGAAAAAGATACAAGGATGCTTTGCGTGTGGCTCGACGGAGCACCGAATTAAGGACTGCCCAAAGAAGGGAAGTGGTGGGGGTAGTAATCAGCAAGGAGGCAACAAGCTGATGATCGGTGGACCGGCACAATCCAACCGCCCAACCGCCAGAACCTTTAACATGACCGTCCAAGACGCAGTGGCTGCGAAGGACGTGGTGTCAGGTATAATCCCAATCAATGATATAAATGCTTATGTATTATTTGATTCGGGTGCCACCTGTTCTTTTGTATCTGAAGAATTTGCTAGTAGACTTAGTACACCCCGTGAACGATTAGAAAATCCTTTGGTCATAGAAGTTGCTAATAAGGAAGTGATCCCTGTAGAATACGTTTATCGAAATTGTCACGCAAATATTAGTAAACATGAACTGAGCGTAGACTTGATTCCTATTAGATTGGGAGAATTTGATGTGATACTAGGAATGGATTGGTTGTATAACCATGCGGCGATAATTGACTGTCAGAACAAATGTGTGAACCTTCAGACTCCGAGTAAGTCTAAGGTAGTGTTTTATGGTAGCTCATCGCTTAAACAATCGTGTTGCGTTACGATGATGCAGGCCAAGAAATTGTTAAGGAAAGGATGTGTAGGATATTTAGCTTACATCGTTGATACTCGGAAAAAGGGAGTAGAAATTAAGGATATATACGTAGTTAATGAATTTCAAGACGTGTTTCCGGACGATCTGCCTGGTCTTCCGCCAGACAGAGAAATCGAATTCGTAATAGACTTAGCACCGAGAACGGCACCGATTTCAAAAGCTCCATATCGTATGGCGCCAGTAGAAATGAAGGAATTGATGATACAATTGCAAGAGTTGTTGGATAAGGGTTACATTCGACCGAGTGTTTCTCCTTGGGGAGCACCAGTGCTATTCGTTAAGAAGAAGGACGGATCGATGAGACTCTGTATCGATTATCGAGAATTGAACAGAGTAACGATCAAGAACCGATATCCGCTATCGAGGATAGACGACTTGTTTGATCAACTGAAGGGAGCAAAGTGTTTCTCGAAGATCGACCTACGAACAGGATATCATCAACTGAAAGTGAGGGACGAGGACATACCAAAGACTGCGTTTCGAACCCGTCATGGACACTACGAGTTTTTGGTAATGTCATTCAGATTTACTAATGCTCAGGCAGCATTTATGGACTTGATGAACCGAGTTTTCAAGCCATACTTGGATAAATTTGTAGTGGTTTTTATCGACGACATTTTGATCTACTCAAAGACAGAGGAAGAACACGCCGAACATCTGAAGATTGTTTTGGAGGCACTAAGGAAGGAGAAGATGTATGCAAAATTTTCTAAGTGCGAATTTTGGATGGAGAAGGTTCAATTCTTAGGCCACGTGGTGGATAAGAATGGAATCTCTGTAGACCCTGCGAAGGTTGAAGCAGTAAGTAATTGGGAACAACCGAAAACACCGACGGAGGTGAGAAGCTTCTTAGGGTTAGCTGGGTACTATCGGAGATTTATCCAAGATTTTTCTAAGATAGCAACCCCGTTGACCAATTTGACTAGAAAGACGGTGAAATTTGTATGGACCGACAAATGCGAAGAAAGTTTTCAAGAACTGAAAAGGAGATTGAGCGAAGCACCTGTGTTATCATTACCAGATGATGCGGGAAATTTTGTGGTGTATAGTGATGCATCGCACAAGGGACTTGGCTGTGTGCTTATGCAGCACGGCAAGGTCATTGCATATGCATCACGACAATTAAAGGATTACGAAAAACGATACCCTACTCATGACTTAGAGTTAGCGGCAGTAGTTTTTGCGTTAAAGATATGGAGACATTATCTATACGGAGAAAAATGTGAGATATACACGGACCACAAGAGTCTGAAATATATCTTCACACAGAAGGAGTTAAACATGCGGCAGAGAAGGTGGTTAGAATTAATCAAAGACTATGACTGCGATATTCTTTATCACCCGGGAAAGGCAAATGTGGTTGCCGACGCTCTGAGCATGAAAGGAAGGGAGAAGTTGTTTAATTTGACGACTCAGGAGGAATTGATAAGAGAAATGGAGAAATTGGAGATAGAAGTGAAAGGACCAGAAAAGTCTGGTGAGAAGTTAATTGTAATGGAAGCTTGTCCGACGTTGTTGGATAGAGTAAAGGAAACTCAAGAAAAGGATGAAGAGTGTGAGAAAATCCGAAAGAGGATCACAGAAAATGAGGAAGAAAAATTTCGAATGGATAAAGACGGTATTTTGAGATTTGAAGGGAGAGTGTGGGTACCAGCGGTAACCGAGTTGAGGGAAGAGATTTTGCTTGAGGCACATAATACGACATATTCCGTTCATCCGGGAGGCACAAAGATGTACCAAGATCTAAGGCAACATTTTTGGTGGCCCAATTTGAAACGGGAAGTCGCGGAGTGCGTCAGTAGATGCTTGACTTGCCAACGCGTTAAAGCAGAGCATCAGCGGCCAAGTGGTTTACTACAACCGTTAGAAATACCAGAGTGGAAATGGGAGCATATTACCATGGACTTGGTGGTAGGACTTCCAGTTACACAGAAAGGTTATGATGCTATTTGGGTTATCGTGGATAGACTAACGAAGACCGCACACTTTCTACCAATCAAGATCCGCTACAGTTTGAACCAATTAGCAAGCCTATATGTAAAAGAAATTATTTCACGACATGGAGTGCCGGTGTCAATTGTCTCTGATCGAGATCCGCGCTTCACGTCCAATTTTTGGAAGAGCTTGCAAGAAAGAATGGGAACGCAGTTGAGGTTGAGTACAACTTATCATCCTCAAACAGACGGACAAAGTGAGCGAACAATACAAACGCTGGAGGACATGCTTAGGACTTGCGTGATGGATTTTAAGGGAAATTGGGACGACCACCTACCCTTAGTCGAATTTGCGTATAATAATAGTTACCATGCGAGTATCGGCATGCCACCGTATGAAGCTCTTTACGGGAGAAAATGCAGAACGCCATTATGTTGGGACGAAGTCGGAGAACGACGAATACTCGGACCATAATTAGTTCAACAAACCGCAGACGTGGTGACAGTGATAAGAGCCAGATTAGTAGCAGCTCAAGATCGCCAGAAGAAATACGCAGATTTGCATCGGCAGGACCGAGACTTCAAAGTCGGCAGTTTTGTATTCTTGAAAGTATCTCCATGGAAGGGAAAAATCCGTTTCGGCAAGAAAGGAAAATTGAGTCCAAGATTCATAGGACCGTTCGAGATACTGAAGCGAGTGGGCGAAGTGGCATACAAAGTTGCGTTGCCACCCGAACTGGAGCACATCCACAACGTGTTTCACATTTCCGTGTTGCGACCGTACAAGGCTGACTACAAGCACATAATTTCTTACGAGCCCATTCAAGTGGAGAAGAACTTGGCGTATGAAGAAATTCCTGTCCAGATATTAGATAGGAAAGAACAAACTTTGAGAAATAAAGTTATTTCGTCTGTAAAGGTACTTTGGCGTAACCACGATGTCGAGGAGGCAACGTGGGAATTAGAAGGTAGGATAATGAGGGATTATCCCCATTTATTTGTGTAACCTTGTAGCAATTCCGGGACGGAATTTTTATAAGGGGGGGAGGATGTAATACCCAAGAATTTCCATATATTATTAAATAAATATATTAATGGAAATGAGAATTTATTTGGATTTTTTTTTTATTATGAGAATGATTAATTCAATTATATTAAATTGAATATTTATGACAATTGAGAAAAATGTAGAGTTTGTGATAAACTCGTTGAGAGCCTAGTGTGGCACAGTGATGGGAAATATTAATAATTATATTAATTGACTAATAATTTTTAAGTGAACAATTAATCTATATTAACTGTTAATTGTTATTAGAGGATATTAATTGATTGTTGTGAGATATTAACTGTGGTTGATTAATAATATGTGATTATTATTATTGCAAGAAATATAATAATAATAAACCACTTGTTTATAATTGTGCTGAGATTTATATTTGTTAATGTGATAATTAATCCTATGATTATTAATTTGGTGTAATTAATAATCAATGAGGAATAAATTAATTAATATTATTGTTAATTAATCAACGAGATAAATAGTCTATTTATGTGACATTATGAATAATAAAACAAATAAGTGAATGATTAATATAATAAGATTATATTAATTGATATGTACAAATGTGCAATACTTGAATATATAAAGTATATGGAATACAACTATATTATATAGTGTAGAGAGACACTTAAGTGTGACCATGCATGTATATACATACACTATGTTATATAATGCAATGCGAATATATTACACATAGAAACCATATATTACATGAAGCATAAGTGATTATGTTATATTAAAACTATATGTTAGGAATACATGATAATGCCTATGTGACAAGGTGAGTGTGTATACAGTAAAATAATGTATCATGGATATATTATAAATAATTGTTGATTAATACAATTTAATAATATATGATATAATGTAATGTGGTAGTATCCGATTGTATTATATCAGTAAGATAAACGTACATGGATTATATGTGTGTAAATTACACTTATTACATTATGTGAAGTACATTGTGATTTAAATTATAACCTAAGAGTACATATAATATATAACATAAGTATATGGTGTGTGTATACAAGTGTAGTATTTGCAAATGCTGAGAAGTTAAATCAATTGTCTCATTTTAAGTGTCCCATTTGCTCTTCACGTGAATACACATGAAGCTATCCTACTCCTATATCCTCAAACTCAGCACATTCTAGCTATCATAATGAACAAGGGAGTGGTATTGATAATGAGTTTCACCAACTAATCACCAACTCTCCATTAACCTCTATACAATTCAAATTTACGTTGGTTTGATTTATGGTATAATCTCATTGCCTGTGTAAGGATTTCTCTACAAATAGGAACTCTTCTTCTTCACATATCAATTGCTGAAAATTGCTAGAGTGTTGAGTGAGAGCCTTATATATCAGTGTTAGTAGAGAATCCTATAGCAGCATTAGCAAGTTTAATTCGTGCTTCGAAGGTATAATTCCATTCCCTGTCTTCATTTTCATTTTCTGTCAAAGAAAAACTCCATTGTAGTTCTCTGAGTTTTTCTTGAAATTCTTGATCATGAGGAATTAAAGTATAAATGGATTATAGAAAGCCTGTGTAGTGTAGTATGGACTTGTATACATGTTAAGATTGGAATGTAGTTGGTTTCAATTCTCATTTTTCTGTCAAGAACTCCGTTTTCATTTTTCTGTAAAAATGTTCAATTCTTGAGTTGAGTTAGAATTTACAAAATTGGTGGTTTAATAATGTTAGTGAGTTGTTATATAGCCTTATAATGTGATAAGGAAGCAATGTGGTTAATTAGAAATGGAATTTGTTGGGAATTTTTGTGTTTGGGTTTTTAAACTGCCGTGTTCTGGAACTGTCTGCCGCTAGCTGGGAGCCGGCGCAGCTGCGCCAGTTTTACACTGGGAAGCTGCGCAGCTGCGCCAGCAGTCTGCAGCAGTTCCCTGCTTTCTGTTTGCTTTCTGCAACGTGATAGTTTTGTGCATTGATTTAAATGAACATGTTAGCATGAGTATTACCTATACACGAGTATATTAACATGAAGTGCACGTGTGTTGGTATAATGTCATACAAGATTAATGGAATGTCTAATAGCGTTGAAATAAATCTCAAGTTTCCTAAACAAACTTTAACATATATAGACCATAAATACATTCTGACTTTTGAGACATAATAGTATGACATAGAAATACATGAAGTGCATGTTAGCTTATCTATATTGGTTCCATGATATAATATGGACATGTGAACCTAACTAGTGCTCATTTCTAACGAAAATATAAGTTTTAAAGGCAAACCTTGACATATAAAGATCATATATATATTCTGATTTTCGGGTATGTTTCTATGGCCTTTACATACATGTCGGACACATTAACTTACGTATATAAATTTCATAATGTAGCATGAACGTGTTAGAACGTATTAGCAAACTTTATTAATTAAAGTATAAGTGTTGAACGTGAACGTCGGCATGTTACATTGAGATTTGAACTTCGATACTTATGAACATGTTTGATAGAACTTGTAGACTTGCTAAGGTATCATTCATGTTTGCCTACTATGTTACTTGTAATGAAACCAAATTTGCGTAAATAAAGTATGCTTTCAAACTAATGATAATGATAGTTGCATATATGTGATATGAAAACTCATGAACATGTTTACTACAAGTTATGTGAACATTTTAAGTGTTTAAAAAGCGAGCATGTTAGACCTTATGAGTTCGTGTCCTTGAATGACTTTTAGTCATTGAAAGTATTGACTTAGAATCTATATCACATATAATTGAAACGAGGAAAGGTTGTACAAACATAAAAGTATCTTTTAATATGTTTATATGCTATGTGGTGTTGTTGGCTTGCATGACCGGACAGAAACCATAAGGCATAGCTCAGCCTTGGCTTGGCCAGAGGGCTGCGCAGCTGCGCTGTCCCTAGGCTTAGTCATGGCGTAGCTGCGCCGACCTGGAATTGAAAGCCATGCAGTTTGACAATCTGATTTTGGACAGATAGCTTATATGACGCCTACATTGCTAGAAATGGTTTACACCCTACTGATATATGTGCATAGGTGATGATTAAGTAACAAGATAATGTTTAACTTATATAATGGAAGCCCATGGGTCAAAGAATCATAGCTACTTGAACATGATGAGTTGGTATAATATCATTTATATTATAACTATGTACTTGATTTGTGATCTGATTTTATACCATATGAGTATAAATATGACATGTGACTAAGATAGTAACATATATGTATATTGAGTAATAAGTTGTGTAACGGATGTGTTAACTAATGAAAATCTTATGCATGTAATACATTATATATAGGATTCGAAAGTGTTGGCTAGCTTTACGTGAATAAACTACGCATAAGGCAAGTATCCTAAACCCTTGCACTACTTTATTTAACGGATATCGTAAGCGAGTATCTAAACCTTATCTCTTTGGATACGAGTATTCTATCTTTGTATATTGCGAACTAGTTCCTACTTAATCGTTTGAATTGAATTAGCATACTTGAACTCTTATTTCATTAAAGCTATTATTCATGTTGAACTTAGTGTTGTTCTTGAATATTGTGAAAGTGTCTATGCCATTTGATTCGGCTAGACTTACATTATTGAAAAGCGACCCAAAACCAATTGATTGGTGCGGGATCTTATATATGACTGAGAAGAACAAACTATAACTGTCGGAGAACCGACGCGCGCACTTGAGTATGATTGATTGTTATGCATAACGAGGGTACTTTAGGCTGATCACCTGTTGTATCTGTTTTTGTTGGATTTTCAGTTTATTACTGTCAAATCCTGTGGAAGTTCATAGTCCTTAGTGACTGCTCAGTATTCAGTTATCTTGAAATCTTGAATTGATTTATTATTGAATCATATTGATATTATTCTGTCCTTAGTGACTGTTATTGAGAACTGTTGATATTCTTGCTATCCTTGAACTATCAAACTTTCCTATACCCTTTCGAGAATTGAGAATTATATCATTTACCCTTGTTGTATATTACTTGCTGAGCAATTTGTGCTCATTCTTGCTTTTCCCTAAAACACTTCAGTTAAGGCAGAGCATGGCGAACCTTCGGGCATTGATAAGGGCAAGGGCAAGGCTACCAACTAGCTTGTCTCTTTTATGTTTTAATATTTTAATGTTGTATTAAGATAATGTAGTATGACTGGATTTGATTATGTTTAAGCTTAAGTTAGATTATGTAATAAGTCGTTTATTGATATTATTATGTAATCTATTAAGTACTGTAGGTTGCGAGACTTGGGGGAATAATTATAATAAATCATTGTAAATTATTCTAGAATAGAATTTCCGCTGTGATTGTGCAATATTTAGTTATTATTATTGTGATGTATTACCATGAGCACGTGATGAACCGAATTCGAGAGACCAAGTGGCGGTCTTAGAATTTGGGGGCGTCACATTGGTGCTCTAAAATTGTCAAAGAAAGAGGTGATTAGGAGTCCAATAACTTCATTCTAGTTTGATTAGCATCAAAAGGAGCAAACCAATGACTATCGCATTAAAAACGACGCGTACATCTCACACAAGTCTTCATTTAAGGAGACCTTGTTATTGTTTCATTGGTTCTTTAAAATTGTGAAAGAAGAAGGTGATTAGGAGTTTTATTTCTTCGTTCGAAACTGATTAACGTCAAAAGGAGCAATCCTTTGACTATCGCATTAAAAACGATGCGTACATCTCACACATGTCTTTATTTAGGGAGAACTTCTTATTGTTTCATTGGGTATCTCAAATTGTCAAAGAAAGAGGTGATTATAATTCCTATGAATTCGTTCTAGTTTGATTAGCGTCAAAAAGAGCAAACCTATCAGTAGTGCCTTCAAAACGACTTGTACATCTCACACAAGTCTTCATTTAGGGAGACCTTCTTAATGTTTCATTAGTTCTCTCAAATTATCAAAATATAGGTGATTATGAGTCCTATTACTTCGTTCTAGTTCAAATTAGCATCAAATGGAGCAATCACATCACTATCGCGTCCAAAAAGATGCGTAGATCTAACTCAAGTCTTCACTTAGGGAGACCTTCTTATTGTTTCATTGGTTGTTTAAAATTTATAAAGAAAGAGGTGATTAAGAGTTGTATTACTTCGTTCTAGTTTGATTAGCGTCAAAAGGAGAAACCCATGACTATCGCGTTCAAAACCATGTTTACATCTCACACAAGGCTTCATTTAGGGAGACATTCTTATTATTTCATTGGTGCTCTAAAATTGTCAAAGAAAGAGGTGATTAGGAGTCCAATAACTTCATTCTAGTTTGATTAGCATCAAAAGGACCAAACCAATGACTATCGCGTAAAAACCGACGCGTACGTCTCACACAAGTCTTCATTTAAGGAGACCTTGTTATTGTTTCATTGGTTCTTTAAAATTGTGAAAGAAGGAGGTGATTAGGAGTTTTATTTCTTCGTTCGAAACTGATTAACGTCAAAAGGAGCAATCCTATGACTATCGCGTTAAAAACGATGCGTACATCTCACACATGTCTTGATTTAGGGAGACCTTATTGTTTCATTGGGTATCTCAAATTGTCAAAGAATGAGGTGATTATGATTCCTATGAATTTGTTCTAGTTTGATTAGCGTCAAAAGGAGCAAACCTATCAGTAGTGCCTTCAAAACGACTTGTACATCTCACATAAGTCTTCATTTAGGGAGATCTTCTTAATGTTTCATTAGTTCTCTCAAATTATCAAAATACAGGTGATTATGAGTCCTATTACTTCGTTCTAGTTCAAATTAGCATCAAAAGGAGCAATTACATCATTATCGCGTCCAAAAAGATGCGTAGATCTCACACAAGTCTTCATTTAGGGAGACCTTCTTATTGTTTCATTTGTTTTTACAAATTTACAAAGAAAGAGGTGATTAAGAGTTGTATTACTTCGTTCTAGTTTGATTAGCGTCAAAAGGAGAAACCCATGACTATCGGGTTCAAAAACAAGCGTACAACTCAGAAAAGTATTCATTTTGGGAGACCTTCTTATTGTTTCATTGGTGCACTAAAATTGTCAAAGAAAGAAGTGATTAGGAGTCCTATAACTTCGTTCTAATTTGATTAGCATCAAAAGGAGCTATCCCATGACTATCGCGTTAAAAACGATGTGTACATCTCACACATGTGTTCATTTAAAGTGACCTTCTTATTTTTTCATTGGTTCTCTAAAATTGTGAAAGAAGGAGGTGATTAGTAGTATTATTACTTCGTTCTAATTTGATTAGCATCAAAACTAGCAATTCTATGACTATCGCGTTAAAAACGATGCGTACATCTCACACAAGTCTTGATATAGGGAGACCTTCTTATTGTTTCATTTGGTCTCTCAAATTTTCAAAGAAAGAGGTCTCATGAGTCCTATGAATTCGTTCTAGTTTGACTAGCATTCAAAGGAGCAATCATATCACTAGTGCGTTCAAAACAATCCGTACATCTCACACAAGTCTTCATTTAGGGAGATCTTCTTAATGTTTCATTAGTTCTCTCAAATTGTCAAAATATAAGTGATTATGAGTTCTATTACTTCGTTCTAGTTGAAATTAGCATCAAAAGGAGCAATCACATCACTATCGCATCCAAAACGATGCGTAGATCTCGCACAAGTCTTTATTTAGGGAGACCTCAATATTGTTTCATTGGTTGTTTAAAATTTATAAAGAAAGAGGTGATTAAGAGTTGTATTACATAGATCTAGTTTGATTAGCGTCAAAAGGACAAAGCCATTACTATCGCGTTCAAAACCATGTTTACATCTCACACAAGGCTTCATTTAGGGAGACATTCTTATTATTTCATTGGTGCTCTAAAATTGTCAAAGAAACAGGTGATTAGGAGTCCAATAACTTCATTCTAGTTTGATTAGCATCAAAAGGAGCAAACCAATGACTATCGCGTTAAAAACGACGCGTACATCTCACACAAGTCTTCATGTAAGGAGACCTTGTTATTGTTTCATTGGTTCTTTAAAATTGTGAAAGAAGGAGGTGATTAGGAGTTTTATTTCTTTGTTCTAAACTGATTAACGTCAAAAGGAGCAATCCTATGACTATCGCATTAAAAACGATGCGTACATCTCACACATGTCTTCATTTTGGGAGAACTTCTTATTGTTTCATTGGATATCTCAAATTGTCAAAGAAAGAGGTGATTATTATTCCTATGAATTCGTTCTAGTTTGATTAGCGTCAAAAAGAGCAAACCTATCAGTAGTGCCTTCAAAACGACTTGTACATCTCACACAAGTCTTCATTTAGGGAGACCTTCTTAATGATTCATTAGTTCTCTCAAATTATCAAAATATAGGTGATTATGAGTCCTATTACTTCATTCTAGTTAAAATTAGCATCAAAAGGAGCAATCACATCACTATCGCGTCCAAAACGATGCGTAGTTCTCACACAAGTCTTTATTTAGGGAGACCTTCTTATTGTTTCATTGGTTGTTTAAAATTTATAAAGAAAGAGGTGATTAAGAGTTGTATTACATAGATCTAGTTTGATTAGCGTCAGAAGGACAAAGCCATTACTATCGCATTCAAAACCATGTTTACATCTCACACAAGGCTTCATTTTGGGATACATTCTTATTGTTTCATTGGTGCTCTAAAATTGTCAAAGAAAGAGGTGATTAGGAGTCCAATAACTTCATTCTAGTTTGATTAGCTTCAAAAGGAGCAAACCAATGACTATCGCGTTAAAAACGACGCGTACATCTCACACAAGTCTTCATTTAAGGAGACCTTGTTATTGTTTCATTGGTTCTTTAAAATTGTGAAAGAAGGAGGTGATTAGGAGTTTTATTTCTTCGTTCGAAACTGATTAACGTCAAAAGGAGCAATCCTATGACTATCGCATTAAAAACGATGCGTACATCTCACACATGTCTTGATTTAGGGAGAACTTCTTATTGTTTCATTGGGTATCTCAAATTGTCAAAGAAAGAGGTGATTATGATCCCTATGAATTCGTTCTAGTTTGATTAGCGTCAAAAAGAGCAAACCTATCAGTAGTGCCTTCAAAACGACTTGTACATCTCACACAAGTCTTCATTTAGGGAGACCTTCTTAATGTTTCATTAGTTCTCTCAAATTATCAAAATATAGGTGATTATGAGTCCTATTACTTCGTTCTAGTTCAAATTAGCATCAAAAGGAGCAATCACATCATTATCGTGTCCAAAAAGATGCGTAGATCTCACACAAGTCTTCATTTAGGGAGACCTTATTGTTTCATTGGTTATTTAAAATTTATAAAGAAAGAGATGATTAAGAGTTGTATTACTTCGTTCTAGTTTGATTAGCGTCAAAAGGAGAAACCCATGACTATCGCGTTCAAAACCATGTTTACATCTCACACAAGGCTTCATTTAGGGAGACATTCTTATTATTTCATTGGTGCTCTAAAATTGTCAAAGAAAGAGGTGATTAGGAGTCCAATAACTTCATTCTAGTTTGATTAGCATCAAAAGGACCAAACCAATGACTATCGCGTTAAAAACGACGCGTACATCTCACACAAGTCTTCATTTAAGGAGACCTTGTTATTGTTTCATTGGTTCTTTAAAATTGTGAAAGAAGGAGGTGATTAGGAGTTTTATTTCTTCGTTCTAAACTGATTAACGTCAAAAGGAGCAATCCTATGACTACCGCATTAAAAACGATGCGTACATCTCACACATGTCTTGATTTTGAGAGAACTTCTTATTGTTTCATTGGGTATCTCAAATTGTCAAAGAAAGAGGTGATTATGATTCCTTTGAATTCGTTCTAGTTTGATTAGCGTCAAAAAGAGCAAACCTATCAGTAGTGCCTTCAAAACGACTTGTACATCTCACACAAGTCTTCATTTAGGGAGACCTTCTTAATGTTTCATTAGTTCTCTCAAATTATCAAAATATAGGTGATTATGAGTCCTATTACTTCGTTCTAGTTTAAATTAGCATCAAAAGGAGCAATCACATCACTATCGCGTCCAAAACGATGCGTAGTTCTCACACAAGTCTTTATTTAGGGAGACCTTCTTATTGTTTCATTGGTTGTTTAAAATTTATAAAGAAAGAGATGATTAAGAGTTGTATTACATAGATCTAGTTTGATTAGCGTCAGAAGGACAAAGCCATTACTATCGCGTTCAAAACCATGTTTACATCTCACACAAGGCTTCATTTTGGGAGACATTCTTATTGTTTCATTGGTGCTCTAAAATTGTCAAAGAAAGAGGTGATTAGGAGTCCAATAACTTCATTCTAGTTTGATTAGCTTCAAAAGGAGCAAACCAATGACTATCGCGTTAAAAACGACGCGTACATCTCACACAAGTCTTCATTTAAGGAGACCTTGTTATTGTTTCATTGGTTCTTTAAAATTGTGAAAGAAGGAGGTGATTAGGAGTTTTATTTCTTCGTTCGAAACTGATTAACGTCAAAAGGAGCAATCCTATGACTATCGCATTAAAAACGATGCGTACATTTCACACATGTCTTGATTTAGGGAGAACTTCTTATTGTTTCATTGGGTATCTCAAATTGTCAAAGAAAGAGGTGATTATGATCCCTATGAATTCGTTCTAGTTTGATTAGCGTCAAAAAGAGCAAACCTATCAGTAGTGCCTTCAAAACGACTTGTACATCTCACACAAGTCTTCATTTAGGGAGACCTTCTTAATGTTTCATTAGTTCTCTCAAATTATCAAAATATAGGTGATTATGAGTCCTATTACTTCGTTCTAGTTCAAATTAGCATTAAAAGGAGCAATCACATCACTATCGTGTCCAAAACGATGCGTAGATCTCACACAAGTCTTCATTTAGGGAGACCTTATTGTTTCATTGGTTATTAAAAATTTATAAAGAAAGAGGTGATTAAGAGTTGTATTACTTCGTTCTAGTTTGATTAGCGTCAAAAGGAGAAACCCATGACTATCGCGTTCAAAACCATGTTTACATCTCACACAAGGCTTCATTTAGGGAGACATTCTTATTATTTCATTGGTGCTCTAAAATTTTCAAAGAAAGAGGTGATTAGGAGTCCAATAACTTCATTCTAGTTTGATTAGCATCAAAAGGACCAAACCAATGACTATCGCGTTAAAAACGACGCGTACATCTCACACAAGTCTTCATTTAAGGAGACCTTGTTATTGTTTCATTGGTTCTTTAAAATTGTGAAAGAAGGAGGTGATTAGGAGTTTTATTTCTTCGTTCTAAACTGATTAACGTCAAAAGGAGCAATCCTATGACTATCGCATTAAAAACGATGCGTACATCTCACACATGTCTTGATTTTGAGAGAACTTCTTATTGTTTCATTGGGTATCTCAAATTGTCAAAGAAAGAGGTGATTATGATTCCTATGAATTCGTTCTAGTTTGATTAGCGTCAAAAAGAGCAAACCTATCAGTAGTGCCTTCAAAACGACTTGTACATCTCACACAAGTCTTCATTTAGGGAGAGCTTCTTAATGTTTCATTAGTTCTCTCAAATTATCAAAATATAGGTGATTATGAGTCCTATTACTTCGTTCTAGTTCAAATTAGCATCAAAAGGAGCAACCACATCACTATCGCGTCCAAAACGATGCGTAGTTCTCACACAAGTCTTTATTTAGGGAGACCTTCTTATTGTTTCATTGGTTGTTTAAAATTTATAAAGAAAGAGATGATTA
The DNA here is from genome assembly GCA_020205555.1 of Panax stipuleanatus. Classification (NCBI taxonomy): domain Eukaryota; kingdom Viridiplantae; phylum Streptophyta; class Magnoliopsida; order Apiales; family Araliaceae; genus Panax; species Panax stipuleanatus. The sequence goes on from JAINUT010000721.1 coordinate 27,911, forward strand.
AGAGTTGTATTACATAGATCTAGTTTGATTAGCGTCAGAAGGACAAAGCCATTACTATCGCGTTCAAAACCATGTTTACATCTCACACAAGGCTTCATTTTGGGAGACATTCTTATTGTTTCATTGGTGCTCTAAAATTGTCAAAGAAAGAGGTGATTAGGAGTCCAATAACTTCATTCTAGTTTGATTAGCTTCAAAAGGAGCAAACCAATGACTATCGCGTTAAAAACGACGCGTACATCTCACACAAGTCTTCATTTAAGGAGACCTTGTTATTGTTTCATTGGTTCTTTAAAATTGTGAAAGAAGGAGGTGATTAGGAGTTTTATTTCTTCGTTCGAAACTGATTAACGTCAAAAGGAGCAATCCTATGACTATCGCATTAAAAACGATGCGTACATCTCACACATGTCTTGATTTTGAGAGAACTTCTTATTGTTTCATTGGGTATCTCAAATTGTCAAAGAAAGAGGTGATTATGATTCCTATGAATTCGTTCTAGTTTGATTAGCGTCAAAAAAAGCAAACCTATCAGTAGTGCCTTCAAAACGACTTGTACATCTCACACAAGTCTTCATTTAGGGAGACCTTCTTAATGTTTCATTAGTTCTCTCAAATTATCAAAATATAGGTGATTATGAGTCCTATTACTTCGTTCTAGTTCAAATTAGCATCAAAAGGAGCAATCACATCACTATCGCGTCCAAAACGATGCGTAGTTCTCACACAAGTCTTTATTTAGGGAGACCTTCTTATTGTTTCATTGGTTGTTTAAAATTTATAAAGAAAGAGGTGATTAAGAGTTGTATTACATAGATCTAGTTTGATTAGCGTCAGAAGGACAAAGCCATTACTATCGCATTCAAAACCATGTTTACATCTCACACAAGGCTTCATTTTGGGATACATTCTTATTGTTTCATTGGTGCTCTAAAATTGTCAAAGAAAGAGGTGATTAGGAGTCCAATAACTTCATTCTAGTTTGATTAGCTTCAAAAGGAGCAACCCAATGACTATCGCGTTAAAAACGACGCGTACATCTCACACAAGTCTTCATTTAAGGAGACCTTGTTATTGTTTCATTGGTTCTTTAAAATTGTGAAAGAAGGAGGTGATTAGGAGTTTTATTTCTTCGTTCGAAACTGATTAACGTCAAAAGGAGCAATCCTATGACTATCGCATTAAAAACGATGCGTACATCTCACACATGTCTTGATTTAGGGAGAACTTCTTATTGTTTCATTGGGTATCTCAAATTGTCAAAGAAAGAGGTGATTATGATTCCTATGAATTCGTTCTAGTTTGATTAGCGTCAAAAAGAGCAAACCTATCAGTAGTGCCTTCAAAACGACTTGTACATCTCACACAAGTCTTCATTTAGGGAGACCTTCTTAATGTTTCATTAGTTCTCTCAAATTGTCAAAATATAGGTGATTATGAGTCCTATTACTTCGTTCTAGTTCAAATTAGCATCAAAAGGAGCAATCACATCACTATCGCGTCCAAAAAGATGCGTAGATCTCACACAAGTCTTTATTTAGGGAGACCTTCTTATTGTTTCATTGGTTGTTTAAAATTTATAAAGAAAGAGGTGATTAAGAGTTGTATTACTTCGTTCTAGTTTGATTAGCGTGAAAAGGAGAAACCCATGACTATCGCGTTCAAAACCATGTTTACATCTCACACAAGGCTTCATTTAGGGAGACATTCTTATTATTTCATTGGTGCTCTAAAATTGTCAAAGAAAGAGGTGATTAGGAGTCCAATAACTTCATTCTAGTTTAATTAGCATCAAAAGGACCAAACCAATGACTATCGCGTTAAAAACGACGCGTACATCTCACACAAGTCTTCATTTAAGGAGACCTTGTTATTGTTTCATTGGTTCTTTAAAATTGTGAAAGAAGGAGGTGATTAGGAGTTTTATTTCTTCGTTCTAAACTGATTAACGTCAAAAGGAGCAATCCTATGACTATCGCATTAAAAACGATGCGTACATCTCACACATGTCTTGATTTTGAGAGAACTTCTTATTGTTTCATTGGGTATCTCAAATTGTCAAAGAAAGAGGTGATTATGATTTCTATGAATTCGTTCTAGTTTGATTAGCGTCAAAAAGAGCAAACCTATCAGTAGTGCCTTCAAAACGACTTGTACATCTCACACAAGTCTTCATTTAGGGAGACCTTCTTAATGTTTCATTAGTTCTCTCAAATTATCAAAATATAGGTGATTATGAGTCCTATTACTTCGTTCTAGTTCAAATTAGCATCAAAAGGAGCAATCACATCACTATCGCGTCCAAAACGATGCGTAGTTCTCACACAAGTCTTTATTTAGGGAGACCTTCTTATTGTTTCATTGGTTGTTTAAAATTTATAAAGAAAGGGATGATTAAGAGTTGTATTACATAGATCTAGTTTGATTAGCGTCAGAAGCACAAAGCCATTACTATCGCGTTCAAAACCATGTTTACATCTCACACAAGGCTTCATTTTGGGAGACATTCTTATTGTTTCATTGGTGCTCTAAAATTGTCAAAGAAAGAGGTGATTAGGTGTCCAATAACTTCATTCTAGTTTGATTAGCTTCAAAAGGAGCAAACCAATGACTATCGCGTTAAAAACGACGCGTACATCTCACACAAGTCTTCATTTAAGGAGACCTTGTTATTGTTTCATTGGTTCTTTAAAATTGTGAAAAAAGGAGGTGATTAGGAGTTTTATTTCTTCGTTCGAAATTGATTAACGTCAAAAGGAGCAATCCTATGACTATCGCATTAAAAACGATGCGTACATCTCACACATGTCTTGATTTAGGGAGAACTTCTTATTGTTTCATTGGGCATCTCAAATTGTCAAAGAAAGAGGTGATTATGATTCCTATGAATTCGTTCTAGTTTGATTAGCGTCAAAAAGAGCAAACCTATCAGTAGTGCCTTCAAAACAACTTGTACATCTCACATAAGTCTTCATTTAGGGAGACCTTCTTAATGTTTCATTAGTTCTCTCAAATTATCAAAATATAGGTGATTATGAGTCCTATTACTTCGTTCTAGTTCAAATTAGCATCAAAAGGAGCAATCACATCACTATCGCGTCCAAAAAGATGCGTAGATCTCACACAAGTCTTTATTTAGGGAGACCTTCTTATTGTTTCATTGGTTGTCTAAAATTTATAAAGAAAGAGGTGATTAAGAGTTGTATTACTTCGTTCTAGTTTGATTAGCGTCAAAAGGAGAAACCCATGACTATCGCGTTCAAAACCATGTTTACATCTCACACAAGGCTTCATTTTGGGAGACATTCTTATTATTTCATTGGTGCTCTAAAATTGTCAAACAATGAGGTGATTAGGAGTCCAATAACTTCATTCTAGTTTGATTAGCATCAAAAGGACCAAACCAATGACTATCGCGTTAAAAACGACGCGTACGTCTCACATAAGTCTTCATTTAAGGAGACCTTGTTATTGTTTCATTGGTTTTTTAAAATTGTGAAAGAAGGAGGTGATTAGGAGTTTTATTTCTTCGTTCGAAACTGATTAATGTCAAAAGGAGCAATCCTATGACTATCGCATTAAAAACGATGCGTACATCTCACACATGTCTTGATTTTGGGAGACCTTCTTATTGTTTCATTGGGTATCTTAAATTGTCAAAGAAAGAGGTGATTATGATTCCTACGAATTCGTTCTAGTTTGATTAGCGTCAAAAGGAGCAAACCTATCAGTAGTGCCTTCAAAACGACTTGTACATCTCACACAAGTCTTCATTTAGGGAGACCTTCTTAATGTTTCATTAGTTCTCTCAAATTATCAAAATATAGGTGATTATGAGTCCTATGACTTCGTTCTAGTTCAAATGAGCATCAAAAGGAGCAATCACATCACTATCGCGTCCAAAAAGATGCGTAGATCTCACACAAGTCTTCATTTAGGGAGACCTTCTTATTGTTTCATTGGTTTTTTACAAATTTACAAAGAAAGAGGTGATTAAGAGTTGTATTACTTCGTTCTAGTTTGATTAGCGTCAAAAGGAGAAACCCATGACTATCGGGTTCAAAAACAAGCGTACAACTCACAAAAGTATTCATTTTGGGAGACCTTCTTATTGTTTCATTGGTGCACTAAAATTGTCAAAGAAAGAAGTGATTAGGAGTCCTATAACTTCGTTATAATTTGATTAGCATCAAAAGGAGCTATCCCATGACTATCGCATTAAAAACGATGTGTACATCTCACACATGTGTTCATTTAAACAGACCTTCTTATTTTTTCATTGGTTCTCTAAAATTGTGAAAGAAGGAGGTGATTAGTAGTCTTATTACTTCGTTCTAATTTGATTAGCATCAAAAGTAGCAATCCTATGACTATCGCGTTAAAAACGATGCGTACATCTCACACAAGTCTTGATATAGGGAGACCTTCTTATTGTTTCCTTTGGTCTCTCAAATTGTCAAAGAAAGAGGTCTCATGAGTCCTATGATTTCGTTCTAGTTTGATTAGCATCAAAAGGAGCAATCATATCACTAGTGCCTTCAAAACAATCCGTACATCTCACACAAGTCTTCATTTAGGGAGATCTTCTTAATGTTTCATTAGTTCTCTCAAATTGTCAAAATATAAGTGATTATGAGTTCTATTACTTCGTTCTAGTTGAAATTAGCATCAAAAGGAGCAATCACATCACTGTCGCATCCAAAACGATGCGTAGATCTCACACAAGTCTTTATTTAGGGAGACCTCAATATTGTTTCATTGGTTGTTTAAAATTTATAAAGAAAGAGGTGATTAAGAGTTGTATTACATAGATCTAGTTTGATTAGCGTCAAAAGGACAAAGCCATTACTATCGCGTTCAAAACCATGTTTACATCTCACACAAGGCTTCATTTAGGGAGACATTCTTATTATTTCATTGGTGCTCTAAAATTGTCAAAGAAAGAGGTGATTAGGAGTCCAATAACTTCATTCTAGTTTGATTAGCATCAAAAGGAGCAAACCAATGACTATCGCGTTAAAAACGACGCGTACGTCTCACACAAGTCTTCATTTAAGGAGACCTTGTTATTGTTTCATTGGTTCTTTAAAATTGTGAAAGAAGGAGGTGATTAGGAGTTTTATTTCTTCGTTCTAAACTGATTAGCGTCAAAAGGAGCAATCCTATGACTATCGAATTAAAAACGATGCGTACATCTCACACATATCTTGATTTAGGGAGACCTTCTTATTGTTTCATTGGGTATCTCAAATTGTCAAAGAAAGAGGTGATTATGATTTCTATGAATTCGTTCTAGGTTGATTAGCGTTAAAAAGAGCAAACCTATCAGTAGTTCCTTCAAAACGACTTGTACATCTCACACAAGTCTTCATTTAGGGAGACCTTCTTAATGTTTCATTAGTTCTCTCAAATTATCAAAATATAGGTGATTATGAGTCCTATTACTTCGTTCTAGTTCAAATTAGCATCAAAAGGAGCAATCACATCACTATCGCGTCCAAAAAGATGCGTAGATCTCACACAAGTCTTCATTTAGGGAGACCTTCTTATTGTTTCATTGGTTTTTTACAAATTTACAAAGAAATAGGTGATTAAGAGTTGTATTAGTTCGTTCTAGTTTGATTAGCGTCAAAAGGAGAAACCCATGACTATCGGGTTCAAAAACAAGCGTACAACTCACAAAAGTATTCATTTTGGGAGACCTTCTTATTGTTTCATTGGTGCACTAAAATTGTCAAAGAAAGAAGTGATTAGGAGTCCTATAACTTCGTTCTAATTTGATTAGCATCAAAAGGAGCTATCCCATGACTATCGCATTAAAAACGATGTGTACATCTCACACATGTGTTCATTTAAAGAGACCTTCTTATTTTTTCATTGGTTCTCTAAAATTGTGAAAGAAGGAGGTGATTAGTAGTATTATAACTTCGTTCTAATATGATTAGCATCAAAAGTAGCAATCCTATGACTATCGCGTTAAAAACGATGCCTACATCTCACACAAGTCTTGATATAGGGAGACCTTTTTATTGTTTCATTTGGTCTCTCAAATTGTCAAAGAAAGAGGTCTCATGAGTCCTATGAATTCGTTCTAGTTTGATTAGCATCAAAAGGAGCAATCATATCACTAGTGCCTTCAAAACAATCCGTACATCTCACACAAGTCTTCATTTAGGGAGATCTTCTTATTGTTTCATTAGTACTCTCAAATTGTCAAAATATAAGTGATTATGAGTTCTATTACTTCGTTCTAGTTGAAATTAGCATCAAAAAGAGCAATCACATCACTATCGCATCCAAAACGATGCGTAGATCTCACACAAGTCTTTATTTAGGGAGACCTCAATATTGTTTTATTGGTTGTTTAAAATTTATAAAGAAAGAGGTGATTAAGAGTTGTATTACATAGATCTAGTTTGATTAGCGTCAAAAGAACAAAGCCATTATTATCGCGTTCAAAACCATGTTTATATCTCACACAAGGCTTCATTTAGGGAGACATTCTTATTATTTCATTGGTGTTCTAAAATTGTCAAAGAAAGAGGTGATTAAGAGTCCAATAACTTCATTCTAGTTTGATTAGCATCAAAAGGAGCAAACCAATGACTATCGCGTTAAAAACGACGCGTACATCTCACACAAGTCTTCATTTAAGGAGACCTTGTTATTGTTTCATTGGTTCTTTAAAATTGTGAAAGAAGGAGGTGATTAGGAGTTTTATTTCTTCGTTCTAAATTGATTAACGTCAAAAGGAGCAATTCTATGACTATCGCATTAAAAACGATGCGTACATCTCACACATGTCTTGATTTAGGGAGAACTTCTTATTGTTTCATTGGGTATCTCAAATTGTCAAAGAAAGAGGTGATTATGATTCCTATGAATTCGTTCTAGTTTGATTAGCATCAAAAAGAGCAAACCTATCAGTAGTGCCTTCAAAATGACTTGTACATCTCACACAAGTCTTCATTTAGGGAGACCTTCTTAATGTTTCATTAGTTCTCTCAAATTATCAAAATATAGGTGATTATAAGTCCTATTACTTCGTTCTAGTTGAAATTAGCATCAAAAGGAGCAATCACATCACTATCGCATCCAAAACGATGCGTGGATTTCACACAAGTCTTTATTTAGGGAGACCTCAATATTGTTTCATTGGTTGTTTAAAATTTATAAAGAAAGAGGTGATTAAGAGTTGTATTACATAGATCTAGTTTGATTAGCGTCAAAAGGACAAAGCCATTACTATCGCGTTCAAAACCATGTTTACATCTCACACAAGGCTTCATTTAGGGAGACATTCTTATTATTTCATTGGTGCTCTAAAATTGTCAAAGAAAGAGGTGATTAGGAGTCCAATAACTTCATTCTAGTTTGATTAGCATCAAAAGGAGCAAACCAATGACTATCGCGTTAAAAACGACGCGTACATCTCACACAAGTCTTCATTTAAGGAGACCTTGTTATTGTTTCATTGGTTCTTTAAAATTGTGAAAGAAGGAGGTGATTAGGAGTTTTATTTCTTCGTTCTAAATTGATTAACGTCAAAAGGAGCAATCCTATGACTATCGCATTAAAAACGATGCGTACATCTCACACATGTCTTGATTTAGGGGGAACTTCTTATTGTTTCGTTGGGTATCTCAAATTGTCATAGAAAGAGGTGATTATGATTCCTATGAATTCGTTCTAGTTTGATTAGCATCAAAAAGAGCAAACCTATCAGTAGTGCCTTCAAAACGACTTGTACATCTCACACAAGTCTTCATTTAGGGAGACCTTCTTATGTTTCATTAGTTCTCTCAAATTATCAAAATATAGGTGATTATAAGTCCTATTACTTCGTTCTAGTTGAAATTAGCATCAAAAAGAGCAATCACATCACTATCGCATCCAAAACGATGCGTAGATCTCACACAAGTCTTTATTTAGGGAGACCTCAATATTGTTTCATTGGTTGTTTAAAATTTATAAAGAAAGAGGTGATTAAGAGTTGTATTACATAGATCTAGTTTGATTAGCGTCAAAAGGACAAAGCCATTACTATCGCGTTCAAAACCATGTTTACATCTCACACAAGGCTTTATTTAGGGAGACATTCTTATTATTTCATTGGTGCTCTAAAATTGTCAAAGAAAGAGGTGATTAGGAGTCCAATAACTTCATTCTAGTTTGATTAGCATCAAAAGGAGCAAACCAATGACTATCGCGTTAAAAACGACGCGTACATCTCACACAAGTCTTCATTTAAGGAGACCTTGTTATTGTTTCATTGGTTCTTTAAAATTGTGAAAGAAGGAGGTGATTAGGAGTTTTATTTCTTCGTTCGAAACTGATTAACGTCAAAAGGAGCAATCCTATGACTATCGCATTAAAAACGATGCGTACATCTCACACATGTCTTGTGACGAACAAGATTTTTGTAATTTAATGTGAATATTTATTGAATTAAATAAATATCAATGATTTAATTATTGAGTTAAATAATTAATTGATGAAATTATGGTAGATTAATTTAATTATATGTGTCACGTTAGTTAAATTAATGTGGTGAATTTTATATTCAAAGTATGTATTTAGTTGAGCTTATTTGATTAATATATTAATTAATAAGCATAATGTTATTCTAATTAATTTAATAATTAATTAGAGATTTAATGATTTGACATAATTAATAAATAAGAATTTTAATTATGTGACTATGTGAATTATTGTGGAATTATGCAATTTTATTTAATTGATTTAAATAGGATTATTGATTAATTAAAAGTGTGACATTATTAAACTATATTATAGTAAGTTAATTAAATTAATGGGAAAGGAAGAATAAAAGGGGCAAGCAAACAAAGCCTTATTGGGGGTTGGGGTCAGTTAACCCATTATGGGATTAACGGACGACCCATAACTCCACTATTATATACGTATATCATATTAGTGGTATATCATATATCATATATTACATTCATCAGTTAAGAAAGTAAAGAGAAAACACAGAGAGAGAAAAGAGAGAAATTGAGAGAAAAGACTTGAGAATTAGTTAGAGAAGAGATTGAAGAATTTAGTTGCATCATCATCACTAACTAGCAAGGGTAATTCTTTCTCCTACGTTTTTAAATTCAAGTTCTTACAGTTTTCATGAACGTATTCTTAGAAAGTTCTCTATGAATGACTAATTTGATGATTAATGCATGATATGGTTTTATATGTGTTATTATATGATCATAACATGTTTTATATCATGTATGCATGATTTAAAGTAATAAATTTCATACAATTATGCTTGATTTGATTTTATAAAAGTCACAGAGTAGAAAAGTTGTATATATGGCCATACGACCCTTATGTACAATTTTTATACTATGAATCGATGATTTAACTTTGAATTAGCACTTGCATATAATTGTACACGTTTATACGAACAAAACAGAAGTTAAACGAACGGATTCGGTGTTATAACGAATCCGTAAAGTTAAATTTCGTGATTTTCCTTCAAAACATGATAAAGTATGAAAACAGTGAAATTAGACGCCTTGGATTGTGTTTTTACATGATTTAGAATGCTAAGATCATGCTAGAAATGTTGTATAGTGTTTATGTGAAGTCCATATTTCATGGGTAGCAATTCAATTGTTGTGGTAGCTTTTATTCTGGGCCTGGTTCTCTGTTATTCGTGAACTGCAGATTCTGAAAATGGCGTTTGGAGCTGCAGCGCCAACTTTAAGCCTAAGAGTGGGGCTGCAGCGCCAGTGGAACTGCAGCGCCAGATTTAAGCCTAAGAGTGGGGCTGCAGCGCCAACTGTAAGCCTAAGAGTGGGGCTGCAGCGCCAGTGGAGCTGCAGCGCCAGACTTAAGCTTAAAGTCCGAGCTGGAGCGCCAGTGGAGCTGTAGCGCCATTTTTAGTTCAAATGGTGGAGCTGCAGCGCCACTTGGTAATTTTTCCCAAAAATGAGATTTTAATTATTCAAGTTCAGAAAATGTAATTGGAACCTAATGTAATAAACATGAAGACATGATTAAACATATAATAAGAGGTTAATAACTTATATTACGTGAGTAATTAATAAGTTAATTACATGACTTGAATCGTTAATTGTATAGTCCAATAACGTGCTCAAGACCGATGTGTGTGATTCGATACGTATATCGAGTTATTGATTAATGTGTATTGTGAACGTATTGATATGTAGGATTTAATAAAGAACGTGAATTATAAATTGTAGCTTGTGCAAGAGGCAAGTTTCCTATCCTTAAACTTGTTTAATATTTTGCAAGTTTCCTAAACTCAAATCTTACTTTTACATTGAGCAAGTTCTTATCCTTGTTTATTCAAGTTGAGATTTTCATATGAGATATTACTATTTTTTTAAGCATGATTCAGCTATACAATACTTATTCGATTGTATACTCTCGAGATTTACCATTCAAGTTGAATATCGATGATATTGTTGAACTTATAGGACTAGTGAACCCTTATTTATTCGACTAGTCCATAGTTGATGTACGTTCTAAATTCTAGAATACTTATTGAGCTTATCCAAATCAAACTTCCTTTGGTGCGGACTCTGATGTCAAAACTGAGATGAACAACCCTTTAATAGGGGATTATTTACGCTTTAGCGTTGAGATATTGTGCACAGTATGGTACTAAGGGCTGATCCCCCTAAGTACGAGAAGTAGAGTCCATAGTCTTATGACTGTTAAAGGTTTAAAGCATAAACACTTTACAACCTAGGACATAGTTCAAGGTCTTATGACCCTCAGATGTTCTTTTGATTCCTATTATTTATCCTCGAGTCAGAAGTTGAGTTTCTTTATTCAGATGTCTTTGATTTACTCGCATGTTATTATATTGTTGTCATATTATTATAATTGTGGGCAATCGTGCTCACTCTTGCGTAATAATAACATTGCAGTTAAGAACGAAAGGTCCGACGAACCTTCTACTAGCAAAGGCAAAGGCAAAGTCAACAAGTGATGAAGACTTGTTGTTTATTTTAATTGTTATGTTTCAGACTTATATTAGAGTTGTGTAAGACTTATTTATTTGTTTATGTTCCGCACAGATGTTTAAGGTTAGTATGACCTGGGATTTATTTTATTTATTACTCAGATGTTGTAACCCCATAAGGGGAGGATTTAATTCTATTTATTGCATGGTTTGCATTTACTATGGGTAGATAGATAGATGATATTCGTACAGTGAACACCAAGTCCCGTGGAATTGAAGTACCCGGATTTGGGGGTGTCACAGGTTGGTATCAGAGCCGTAGGTTATGAACCTTAGGTTGGGGGAAAACCTTAGGATAGTAGCCTTTTTAGAGATCGAGAACATAGTAATGATAACTCTTATCGAGTTCTAAGAAAGATAATAACTTACTTTATGTGTTATGTGCTTATACTTATATATTCAAGTATCGATTAGCATCACGTAATTACTAAAACTTAAAATTTTATTTATCAGGATGACAGATGCTGGAGAACCTAGTCAGTCCAAGGACCTTGTACCCCTAGAGGCTAGAGAGGAGGAACCCCGATATATTCACGTAGTCTGGGAGCAGTTAGTCCAACGAGAGCCATCACCCTTGATCACAGTCATTGGTCAGAAGTATGTGTCGGTGTCTGATTCAGATGAGGACTCTGAGGAAGACCCTGAGGAGATTGAGGTTCAGGCTGAGGCAGCCGTAGAGGAGGAGGAAGACCCTGAAGAGTTCCCGCCGAGCTCTATCAGTGCTGAGATGTATGATGAGCTGTATGACCGTAACATAGAGTTACGTGATACTGTTCAGGAGCTGAAGGATACTGTTCAGGAGCTGAGGGAGCGGTCGGTTACTCAACAGTCTACCATCGAGCTGAGGGATGGAGAGGTTGAGGCTCTTCACACACGTTTGGGAAATGTAGAGTGGAATTTGGTTCACGAGAAAGGCCAAACTGAGCAGAAGTCAGAGGAAATAGAGGAATTGAAGAATGAACTGAAAGAGAAATCAGCAAGGCTGGCCATAGCAGAGGAGGCTTGGGTAAGGGAATCACGACGAGCAGATCTCGCAGAAGATAATTGTCGGGCGAAGAAGGCCAAGCTTGAAGAGATGTACTCTACACTTCAGTATGCAATTGACGAGGCCCAAGATCGGGTTATGAGGTACCCAATTCAGTTCGAAGGACTACCGTCGTACATGCTAGATCGCAGGACGATGTCCCGAATTATGGAAGAAGAGCGTGGCAAAGCTGTTCGTCGCCTTAATGGGCAGTGATAGGAACATTTGATTTTGTAAAACCTATCCGATAGTTAATTCCAATGTGTTTATAAACAGAGGAATATTTTATGTTTTAAATCCTGTAGATTCCTTATCTCGGGATAGTTGATGTTAATAGCAGTGATGCTATCGTATTATGTTAAAACTTTTGATTTAGTAATATATCAGAGTTTAATTGAGATAATGTGTTGACTGATTGTGTCTAAATGTTTAAGTTAAGCCTTAAATATTTAAAAGATTGAATAAAGTTCTAATAAGCGTATATCTTAACAGAAATATGCCGCCAAGGAGAAGACCAAACCGTAGACCGGCCCAGGAAGGGTCAACTAACAACAACAACAACGACGCCAATGCTAACCCTGTTCAGCAGTTGGCAAACTTACTTGCTGGAGCGCTTAACAACCAACCCCAAGCTCCACCGAACACAACGTTCAAGGACTTCAAGGCGGTGGGACCGCCAGAGTTTAAAGGCACCATGAACCCGATAGAAGCTCAAACCTGGGTCATGGAGATGGAAAAAGTTTTCGACGTCGCCAGAGTCAGAGAAGACCAAAAAACCGCCTATGCAACGTTCATGCTGAAATCCGAGGCCAGCTATTGGTGGCAAGCGAATAAGGTCCGGGGAGGTGAAGGTGTGATTACGTGGGAGAGGTTTAAGGAGATGTTCTTCGAGATGAACTTTCCGACCAGTTCGCAGAATCAAATGGAAATTCAGTTTCTAGACCTGAAACAGGGAAATATGTCCGTACCAGAATATGCGGCGAAATTCAATGAGTTGGCTAGGTTTGCCACGTATCAAGTGCACATCGATCAGAGGAAGGCAAGGAGGTTTGAGCAGGGCCTGAAGCCCTGGTTATACAGCAAGGTGTCAATGTTCCAATTGAACACTTTTGCTGGGGTGTTGGAGAAGGCCATTCTCGCTGAAGGCGGGAGTGACGCTGTTACAAAGTACAATCAAGACCAAAAGAAGAAAAAGAGTGAGGGTGAAGGAGTTAACAAGGCTAGTGGTAGCAACATGGGAGGGAGTAATAATCAGCAGAGGAGGTGGAATGATAACTCATCAACTGGGAATCAGCAAGGAGGTCAAAAAAAGAGGATCGAAGCTTGTTCGACCTACGGAAAAGCTCACCTGGGGGTCTGTATGAAGGGAAAACGAGTATGCTACAATTGTGGTCAGGAAGGCCACATAGCACCTAACTGTCCGAACCCAAAGAAGGGCGCTTGTTTCACTTGCGGCTCAAAGGACCATCTGGCAAGGGACTGTCCCAAGAAGGGATCTGGAGGGGCAGGATCAGGAGGGAACAGGGGAAACAGCGGTGGAAGTGCTCTAACTATCACGGGACCAACCGCAACCAATCGACCAACCGCCAGGACCTTCAACATGACCTTGCAGGATGCTGTACAGTCTCGCGATGTGGTGTCAGGTATCATTCCGATCAATAAAGTTAATGCTTATGTACTATTTGATTCGGGTGCTACTTGTTCATTTATATCCGATGACTTTGCTAAGAACTTAGAACTTCCTATGGACGAGTTAGAATACCCCATGAACATAGAGATTGCGAATAGAGAAGTGATCCCTGTTAAGTATGTACACAAGAACTGTAGAGTAGATATTAAGGGTAACATTATGAACGTAGATCTTATCCCGATTAGACTTGGGGAATTCGATGTTATTCTGGGAATGGATTGGCTAGCCAATTATGGGGCTGTAATTGATTGCCAGAGAAAGTGTATTAACCTTATGACCCTGTCAAAGGTTGTGTTTTATGGCAGCAAATCGCCTAGACAAGCGAGTTGTCTGACGATGATGCAGGCCAGGAAGTTGTTAAGACAAGGCTGTGTAGGATATTTAGCCTACATAGTCGATAGTCGTAAAGAAAACCCGAAAGTGGAAGATATACCAGTCGTGAGGGACTTCATTGACGTATTTCCTGATGATCTACCAGGACTTCCGCTAGACAGAGAAGTTGAGTTTGTGATCGATTTGGCGCCAGGGACGGCCCCAATATCGAAGGCACCATACCGGATGGCTCCGGTAGAGATGAAAGAGTTGATGGTACAACTACAAGAGTTACTAGACAAGAAGTACATCCAACCGAGCGTATCGCCGTGGGGAGCGCCGGTGTTGTTTGTGAAGAAGAAGGACGGGACGATGCGGCTTTGCATCGACTATAGAGAACTGAATAAGGTCACAATTAAGAATAGATATCCATTACCAAGGATCGACGATCTGTTTGACCAATTGAAGGGTGCAAGGTACTTTTCAAAGATAGACTTGAGGAGTGGCTATCATCAGCTGAAGGTGAGGCCAGAGGATGTCCCAAAGACAGCATTTAGGACTCGATATGGTCACTATGAATTTCTGGTGATGTCATTTGGTCTAACGAATGCTCCTGAAGCATTCATGGGCTTAATGAATGGAGTGTTCAAGCCGTTTTTGGACAAATTCGTGGTGGTCTTTATCGACGATATTTTAGTATACTCAAAGACCAAGGAAGAACATGTAGAACATCTGAAGTTAACATTAGAGGCGTTGAGAATAGAGAAGTTGTACGCTAAATTTTCAAAATGTGAATTATGGATTGAAAGAGTGCAATTTCTTGGACATGTGATCGACAAGGACGGAATTTCGGTAGATCCCTCTAAAGTCGAAGCTGTGATGAACTGGGATCAGCCGAAAACACCGTCAGAAGTGAGGAGTTTTCTTGGATTGGCGGGTTATTATAGAAGATTCATTCAGGACTTTTCCAAGATCGCAACTCCGTTGACGAATTTGACTAGAAAATCGGTGAAATTCGTTTGGACGGAGAAGTGTGAGGAAAGTTTCCAAGAGCTTAAGAGGAGGTTGAGTTCAGCACCTGTGTTATCCCTTCCGGTTGACACAGGAAATTTTGTGGTTTATAGTGATGCGTCGCATAAAGGACTTGGCTGTGTGCTTATGCAAAACGGCAGGGTCATTGCGTATGCGTCACGACAATTGAAAGCTATGAGAAAGGGTATCCGACCCATGACTTGGAGTTAGCTGCAGTGGTATTTTCATTGAAAATTTGGAGACACTATCTCTATGGGGAGAATTGTGAAATATATACAGACCACAAGAGTCTGAAATATATTTTTACACAGAAGGACTTGAATATGCGCCAGAGAAGGTGGCTGGAGTTAATTAAGGACTATGACTGTGAAATCTTATACCATCTGGGTAAGGCTAATGTGGTTGCCGATGCCTTAAGCAGAAAGGGTCGGGAGAAATTGATGATGTTGACTGCTCAAGAGGAGTTAATTTCAGCAATGGAAAAGCTGGAATTGGAAGTGAAGTATCCGATGGAGATCGATGAGAAATTATTTCAGATGCAAGCTGGTACAACCCTATTGGATAAAGTTAAGGAAGCTCAACTTCAGGACGAAGAATGTGAGAAGGTTAAGAAAAAGATATCTGAAGGAACCGAACTGAGATTCAAGATAGACAGTGAGGGACTACTGAGATTTGAGAATAGAGTGTGGGTACCGTCAGTGCTAGAGATTAAGGAAGACATTTTGAGCGAGGCTCATAGCTCACGGTATTCGATTCACCCCGGTAGTACCAAGATGTACCAGGATCTTCGACAGCACTTCTGGTGGCCAAATTTAAAACGAGATGTTACTGAGTGTGTTGCAAAGTGTCTGACCTGTCAGAAAGTAAAAGTAGAACATCAGAGGCCTAGTGGTTTGCTACAACCCCTGGAAATCCCAGAATGGAAATGGGAACACATTACGATGGATTTCGTGGTTGGCCTTCCGACGACTCAGAAAGGCTACGACGCAGTATGGGTTATCGTTGACCGACTGACGAAATCAGCACACTTCCTTCCGATCAAAATCAGGTTTAACTTAGACCAGTTGGCAAGGCTATATGTGAAAGAAATTGTTTCGAGGCACGGAGTTCCGGTGTCAATAGTTTCCGACATAGATCCGCGCTTCACATCAAACTTCTGGAAACGACTACAGGAATGCATGGGGACACAATTAAGAATGAGTACGGCTTATCACCCTCAGACAGACGGGCAGAGTGAAAGAACGATCCAGACATTGGAAGATATGTTGAGAGCATGCATCATAGATTTTAAAGGAAATTGGGATGATCACCTATCGCTTGTGGAATTCGGTTACAACAACAGTTACCACTCTAGGATTGGCATGCCGCCTTACGAAGCGTTGTACGGAAGAAAATGCAGAACTCCGCTATACTGGGATGAAGTTGGCGAGAGACAATTGCTAGGTCCAGAGTTGGTACAACAGATAGCAGAGATAGTCAAAGTGATCCGGACAAGACTGGTAGCCGCTCAGGATAGGCAGAAGAAATACGCTGATCCACACCGTAAGAATATTGAGTTTGAATCGGGTAGCTTTGTATTTTTGAAAGTCTCTCCCTGGAAAGGGAAGATCAGACTCGAAAAGAAGGAAAAATTGAGCCCGAGGTTCATTGGACCCTTTGAGGTACTGCGAAGGATTGGAGAAGTTGCGTATGAGGTAGGCTTACCTTCGGCGCTAGAAAATATCCACAACGTCTTTCATGTTTCAGTTTTACGCCCCTACAAACCCGATTACAAGCATGTGATTGAATATGAACCCTTACATTTTGAAAAAGACTTATCCTATGAAGAAATTCCTGTTCAAATTATTGACAGGAAAGAACAAGTCCTCAGAAACAAAGTTATACCTTCTGTTAAGGTAATTTGGAGGAACCACAATGCTGAAGAAGCTACGTGGGAACTCGAAGAGCATATGATGAAGAATTATCCACATTTATTTACTTAATTTATGTGTATGCGATTCTGGGGACAGAATCTTTGTAAGGGGGGGAGAATGTAACGAGACGAATTTTTAATTGAACCGTGATTCTGAGGACAGAATCCTTTTAAGGGGGGAAAGATGTGATGAACAAGATTTTTGTAATTTAATGTGAATATTTATTGAATTAAATAAATATCAATGATTTAATTATTGAGTTAAATAATTAATTGATGAAATTATGGTATATTAATTTAATTATATGTGTCACGTTAGTTAAATTAATGTGGTAAATTTTATATTCAAAGTATGTATTTAGTTGAGCTTATTTGATTAATATATTAATTAATAAACATAATGTTATTCTAATTAATTTAATAATTAATTAGAGATTTAATGATTTGACATAATTAATAAATAAGAATTTTAATTATGTGACTATGTGAATTATTGTGGAATTATGCAATTTTATTTAATTGATTTAAATAGGATTATTGATTAATTAAAAGTGTGACATTATTAAACTATATTATAGTAAGTTAATTAAATTAATGGGAAAGGAAGAATAAAAGGGGCAAGCAAACAAAGCCTTATTGGGGGTTGGGGTCAGTTAACCCATTATGGGATTAACGGACGACCCATAACTCCACTATTATATACGTATATCATATTAGTGGTATATCATATATCATATATTACATTCATCAGTTAAGAAAGTAAAGAGAAAACACAGAGAGAGAAAAGAGAGAAATTGAGAGAAACGACTTGAGAATTAGTTAGAGAAGAGATTGAAGAATTTAGTTGCATCATCATCACTAACTAGCAAGGGTAATTCTTTCTCCTACGTTTTTAAATTCAAGTTCTTACAGTTTTCATTAACGTATTCTTAAAAAGTTCTCTGTGAATGACTAATTTGATGATTAATGTATGATATGGTTTTATATGTGTTATTATATGATCATAACATGTTTTATATCATGTATGCATGATTTAAAGTAATAAATTTCATACAATTATGCTTGATTTGATTTTATAAAAGTCACAGAGTAGAAAAGTTGTATATATTGCCATACGACCCTTATGTACAATTTTTATACTATGAATCGATGATTTAACTTTGAATTAGCACTTGCATATAATTGTACACGTTTATACGAACAAAACAGAAGTTAAACGAACAGATTCGGTGTTATAACGAATCCGTAAAGTTAAATTTCGTGATTTTCCTTCAAAACATGATAAAGTATGAAAACAGTGAAATTAGATGCCTTGGATTGTGTGATTACATGATTTAGAATGCTAAGATCATGCTAGAAATGTTGTATAGTGTTTATGTGAAGTCCATATTTCATGGGTAGCAATTAAATTGTTGTGGTAGCTTTTATTCTGGGCCTGGTTCTCTGTTATTCGTGAACTGCAGATTCTGAAAATGGCGTTTGGAGCTGCAGCGCCAGATTTAAGCCTAAGAGTGGGGCTGCAGCGCCAGTGGAGCTGCAGCGCCAACTGTAAGCCTAAGAGTGGGGCTGCAGCGCCAGTGGAGCTGCAGCGCCAGACTTAAGCTTAAAGTCCGAGCTGCAGCGCCAGTGGAGCTGCAGCGCCATTTTTAGTTCAAATGGTGGAGCTGCAGCGCCACTTGGTAATTTTTCCCAAAAATGAGATTTTAATTATTCAAGTTCAGAAAATGTAATTGGAACCTAATGTAATAAACATGAAGACATGATTAAACATATAATAAGAGGTTAATAACTTATATTACGTGAGTAATTAATAAGTTAATTACATGACTTGAATCGTTAATTGTATAGTCCAATAACGTGCTCAAGACCGATGTGTGTGATTCGATACGTATATCGAGTTATTGATTAATGTGTATTGTGAACGTATTGATATGTAGGATTTAATAAAGAACGTGAATTATAAATTGTAGCTTGTGCAAGAGGCAAGTTTCCTATCCTTAAACTTGTTTAATATTTTGCAAGTTTCCTAAACTCAAATCTTACTTTTACATTGAGCAAGTTTTTATCCTTGTTTATTCAAGTTGAGATTTTCATATGAAATATTACTATTTTTTTTAAGCATGATTCAGCTATACAATACTTATTCGATTGTATACTCTCGAGATTTACCATTCAAGTTGAATATCGATGATATTGTTGAACTTATAGGACTAGTGAACCCTTATTTATTCGACTAGTCCATAGTTGATATACGTTCTAAATTCTAGAATACTTATTGAGCTTATCCAAACCAAACTTCCTTTGGTGCGGACTCTGATGTCAAAACTGAGATGAACAACCCTTTAATAGGGGATTATTTACGCTTTAGCGTTGAGATATTGTGCACAGTATGGTACTAAGGGCTGATCCCCTTAAGTACGAGAAGTAGAGTCCATAGTCTTATGACTGTTAAAGGTTTAAAGCATAAACACTTTACAACCTAGGACATAGTTCAAGGTCTTATGACCCTCAGATGTTCTTTTGATTCCTATTATTTATCCTCGAGTCAGAAGTTGAGTTTCTTTATTCAGATGTCTTTGATTTACTCGCATGTTATTATATTGTTGTCATATTATTATACTTGTGGGCAATCGTGCTCACTCTTGCGTAATAATAACATTGCAGTTAAGAACGAAAGGTCCGACGAACCTTCTACTAGCAAAGGCAAAGGCAAAGTCAACAAGTGATGAAGACTTGTTGCTTATTTTAATTGTTATGTTTCAGACTTATATTAGAGTTGTGTAAGACTTATTTATTTGTTTATGTTCCGCACAGATGTTTAAGGTTAGTATGACCTGGGATTTATTTTATTTATTACTCAGATGTTGTAACCCCATAAAGGGAGGATTTAATTATATTTATTGCATGGTTTGCATTTACTATGGGTAGATAGATAGATGATATTCGTACAGTGAACACCAAGTCCCGTGGAATTGAAGTACCCGAATTTGGGGGTGTCACAGGTCTTGATTTAGGGAGACCTTCTTATTGTTTCATTGGGTATCTCAAATTGTCAAAGAAAGAGGTGATTATGATTCCTATTAATTCGTTCTAGCTTGATTAGCGTCAAAAAGAGAAAACCTATCAGTAGTGCCTTCAAAACGACTTGTACATCTCACACAAGTCTTCATTTAGGGAGACCTTCTTAATGTTTCATTAGTTCTCTCAAATTATCAAAATATAGGTGATTATGAGTCCTATTACTTCGTTCTAGTTCAAATTAGCATCAAAAGAAGCAATCACATCACTATCGCGTCCAAAAAGATGCGTAGATCTCACACAAGTCTTCATTTAGGGAGACCTTCTTATTGTTTCATTGGTTTTTTACAAATTTACAAAGAAAGAAGTGATTAAGAGTTGTATTACTTCGTTCTAGTTTGATTAGCGTCAAAAGGAGAAACCCATGACTATCGGGTTCAAAAACATGCGTACAACTCACAAAAGTATTCATTTTGGGAGACCTTCTTATTGTTTCATTGGTGCACTAAAATTGTCAAAGAAAGAAGTGATTAATAGTCCTATAACTTTGTTCTAATTTGATTAGCATCAAAAGGAGCTATCCCATGACTATCGCATTAAAAACGATGTGTACATCTCACACATGTGTTCATTTAAAGAGACCTTCTTATTTTTTTCATTGGTTCTCTAAAATTGTGAAAGAAGGAGATGATTAGTAGTCTTATTACTTCGTTCTAATTTGATTAGAATCAAAAGTAGCAATCCTATGACTATCGCGTTAAAAACGATGCGTACATCTCACACAAGTCTTGATATAGGGAGACCTTCTTATTATTTCATTTGGTCTCTCAAATTGTCAAAGAAAGAGGTCTCATGAGTCCTATGAATTCGTTCTAGTTTGATTAGCATCAAAAGGAGCAATCATATCACTAGTGCCTTCAAAATAATCCGTACATCTCACACAAGTCTTCATTTAGGGAGATCTTCTTAATGTTTCATTAGTTCTCTCAAATTGTCAAAATATAAGTGATTATGAGTTCTATTACTTCGTTCTAGTTGAAATTAGCATCAAAAGGAGCAATCACATCACTATCGCATCCAAAACGATGCGTAGATGTCACACAAGTCTTTATTTAGGGAGACCTCAATATTGTTTCATTGGTTGTTTAAAATTTATAAAGAAAGAGGTGATTAAGAGTTGTATTACATAGATCTAGTTTGATTAGCGTCAAAAGGACAAAGCCATTACTATCGCGTTCAAAACCATGTTTACATCTCACACAAGGCTTCATTTAGGGAGACATTCTTATTATTTCATTGGTGCTCTAAAATTGTCAAAGAAAGAGGTGATTAGGAGTACAATAACTTCATTTTAGTTTGATTAGCATCAAAAGGACCAAACCAATGACTATCTCGTTAAAAACGACGCGTACATCTCACACAAGTCTTCATTTAAGGAGACCTTGTTATTGTTTCATTGGTTCTTTAAAATTGTGAAAGAAGGAGGTGATTAGGAGTTTTATTTCTTTGTTCTAAATTGATTAACGTCAAAAGGAGCAATCCTATGACTATCGCATTAAAAACGATGCGTACATCTTACGCATGTCTTGATTTAGGGAGAACTTCTTATTGTTTCTTTGGGTATCTCAAATTGTCAAAGAAAGAGGTGATTATGATTCCTATGAATTCGTTCTAGTTTGATTAGCATCAAAAAGAGCAAACCTATCAGTAGTGCCTTCAAAACGACTTGTACATCTCACACAAGTCTTCATTTAGGGAGACCTTCTTAATGTTTCATTAGTTCTCTCAAATTATCAAAATATAGGTGATTATGAGTCCTATTACTTCGTTCTAGTTCAAATTAGCATCAAAAGGAGCAATCACATCACTATCGCATCCAAAACGATGCGTAGATCTTACACAAGTCTTTATTTAGGGAGACCTCGATATTGTTTCATTGGTTGTTTAAAATTTATAAAGAAAGAGGTGATTAAGAGTTGTATTACATAGATCTAGTTTGATTAGCGTGAAAAGGACAAAGCCATTACTATCGCGTTCAAAACCATGTTTACATCTCACACAAGGCTTCATTTAGGGAGACATTCTTATTATTTCATTGGTGCTCTAAAATTGTCAAAGAAAGAGGTGATTAGGAGTCCAATAACTTCATTCTAGTTTGATTAGCATCAAAAGGAGCAAACCAATGACTATCGCGTTAAAAACGACGCGTACATCTCACACAAGTCTTCATTTAAGGAGACCTTGTTGTTGTTTCATTGGTTCTTTAAAATTGTGAAAGAAGGAGGTGATTAGGAGTTTTATTTCTTCGTTCGAAACTGATTAACGTCAAAAGGAGCAATCCTATGACTATCGCATTAAAAACGATGCGTACATCTCACACATGTCTTGATTTAGGGAGACCTTCTTATTGTTTCATTGGGTATCTCAAATTGTCAAAGAAAGAGGTGATTATGATTCCTATTAATTCGTTCTAGCTTGATTAGCGTCAAAAAGAGCAAACCTACCAGTAGTGCCTTCAAAACGACTTGTACATCTCACACAAGTCTTCATTTAGGGAGACCTTCTTAATGTTTCATTAGTTCTCTCAAATTATCAAAATATAGGTGATTATGAGTCATATTACTTCGTTCTAGTTCAAATTAGCATCAAAAGGAGCAATCACATCACTATCGCGTCCAAAAAGATGTGTAGATCTCACACAAGTCTTCATTTAAGGAGACCTTCTTATTGTTTCATTGGTTTTTACAAATTTACAAAGAAAGAGGTGATTAAGAGTTGTATTATTTCGTTCTAGTTTGATTAGCGTCAAAAGGAGAAACCCATTACTATCGGGTTCAAAAACAAGCGTACAACTCACAAAAGTATTCATTTTGGGAGACCTTCTTATTGTTTCATTGGTGCACTAAAATTGTCAAAGAAAGAAGTGATTAGGAGTCCTATAACTTCGTTCTAATTTGATTAGCATCAAAAGGAGCTATCCCATGACTATCGCATTAAAAACGATGTGTACATCTCACACATGTGTTCATTTAAAGAGACCTTCTTATTTTTTCATTGGTTCTCTAAAATTGTGAAAGAAGGAGGTGATTAGTAGTCTTATTACTTCGTTCTAATTTGATTAGCATCAAAGGTAGCAATCCTATGGCTATCGCGTTAAAAACGATGCGTACATCTCACACAAGTCTTGATATAGGGAGACCTTCTTATTGTTTCATTTGGTCTCTCAAATTGTCAAAGAAAGAGGTCTCATGAGTCCTATGAATTCGTTCTAGTTTGATTAGCATCAAAAGGAGCAATCATATCACTAGTGCCTTCAAAATAATCCGTACATCTCACACAAGTCTTCATTTAGGGAGATCTTCTTAATGTTTCATTAGTTCTCTCAAATTGTCAAAATATAAGTGATTATGAGTTCTATTACTTCGTTCTAGTTGAAATTAGCATCAAAAGGAGCAATCACATCACTATCGCATCCAAAACGATGCGTAGATCTCACACAAGTCTTTATTTAGGGAGACCTCAATATTGTTTCATTGGTTGTTTAAAATTTATAAAGAAAGAGGTGATTAAGAGTTGTATTACATAGATCTAGTTTGATTAGCGTCAAAAGGACAAAGCCATTACTATCGCGTTCAAAACCATGTTTACATCTCACACAAGGCTTCATTTAGGGAGACATTCTTATTATTTCATTGGTGCTCTAAAATTGTCAAAGAAAGAGGTGATTAGGAGTCCAATAACTTCATTCTAGTTTGATTAGCATCAAAAGGAGCAAACCAATGACTATCGCGTTAAAAACGACGCGTACATCTCACACAAGTCTTCATTTAAGGAGACCTTGTTATTGTTTCATTGGTTCTTTAAAATTGTGAAAGAAGGAGGTGATTAGGAGTTTTATTTCTTCGTTCTAAATTGATTAACGTCAAAAGGAGCAATCCTATGACTATCGCATTAAAAACGATGCGTACATCTCACACATGTCTTGATTTAGGGAGAACTTCTTATTGTTTCATTGGGTATCTCAAATTGTCAAAGAAAGAGGTGATTATGATTCCTATGAATTCGTTCTAGTTTGATTAGCATCAAAAAGAGCAAACCTATCAGTAGTGCCTTCAAAACGACTTGTACATCTCACACAAGTCTTCATTTAGGGAGACCTTCTTAATGTTTCATTAGTTCTCTCAAATTATCAAAATATAGGTGATTATGAGTCCTATTACTTCGTTCTAGTTCAAATTAGCATCAAAAGGAGCAATCACATCACTATCGCGTCCAAAAAGATGCGTAGATCTCACACAAGTCTTCATTTAGGGAGACCTTCTTATTGTTTCATTAAGTTTTTTACAAATTTACAAAGAAAGAGGTGATTAAGAGTTGTATTACTTCGTTCTAGTTTGATTAGCGTCAAAAGGAGAAACCCATGACTATCGGGTTCAAAAACAAGCGTACAACTCACAAAAGTATTCATTTTGGGAGACCTTCTTATTGTTTCATTGGTGCACTAAAATTGTCAAAGAAAGAAGTGATTAGGAGTCCTATAACTTCGTTCTAATTTGATTAGCATCAAAAGGAGCTATCCCATGACTATCGCATTAAAAACGATGTGTACATCTCACACATGTGTTCATTTAAAGAGACCTTCTTATTTTTTCATTGGTTCTCTAAAATTGTGAAAGAAGGAGGTGATTAGTAGTCTTATTACTTCGTTCTAATTTGATTAGCATCAAAAGTAGCAATCCTATGACTATCGCGTTAAAAACGATGCGTACATCTCACACAAGTCTTGATATAGGGAGACCTTCTTATTGTTTCATTTGGTCTCTCAAATTGTCAAAGAAAGAGGTCTCATGAGTCCTATGAATTCGTTCTAGTTTGATTAGCATCAAAAGGAGCAATCATATCACTAGTGCCTTCAAAACAATCCGTACATCTCACACAAGTCTTCATTTAGGGAGATCTTCTTAATGTTTCATTAGTTCTCTCAAATTGTCAAAATATAAGTGATTATGAGTTCTATTACTTCGTTCTAGTTGAAATTAGCATCAAAATGAGCAATCACATCAATATCGCATCCAAAACGATGCGTAGATGTCACACAAGTGTTTATTTAGGGAGACCTCGTATTGTTTCATTGGTTGTTTAAAATTTATAAAGAAAGAGGTGATTAAGAGTTGTATTACATAGATCTAGTTTGATTAGCGTCAAAAGGACAAAGCCATTACTATCGCGTTCAAAACCATGTTTACATCTCACACAAGGCTTCATTTAGGGAGACATTCTTATTATTTCATAGGTGCTCTAAAATTGTCAAAGAAAGAGGTGATTAGGAGTACAATAACTTCATTCTAGTTTGATTAGCATCAAAAGGACCAAACCAATGACTATCGCGTTAAAAACGACGCGTACATCTCACACAAGTCTTCATTTAAGGAGACCTTGTTATTGTTTCATTGGTTCTTTAAAATTGTGAAAGAAGGAGGTGATTAGGAGTTTTATTTCTTCGTTCTAAATTGATTAACGTCAAAAGGAGCAATCCTATGACTATCGCATTAAAACGATGCGTACATCTTACACATGTCTTGATTTAGGGAGAACTTCTTATTGTTTCATTGGGTATCTCAAATTGTCAAAGAAAGAGGTGATTATGATTCCTATGAATTCGTTCTAGTTTGATTAGCATCAAAAAGAGCAAACCTATCAGTAGTGCCTTCAAAACGACTTGTACATCTCACACAAGTCTTCATTTAGGGAGACCTTCTTAATGTTCATTAGTTCTCTCAAATTATCAAAATATAGGTGATTATGAGTTCTATTACTTCGTTCTAGTTCAAATTAGCATCAAAAGGAGCAATCACATCACTATCGCATCCAAAATGATACGTAGATCTCACACAAGTCTTTATTTAGGGAGACCTCAATATTATTTCATTGGTTGTTTAAAATTTATAAAGAAAAAGGTGATTAAGAGTTGTATTACATAGATCTAGTTTGATTAGCGTGAAAAGGACAAAGCCATTACTATCGCGTTCAAAACCATGTTTACATCTCACACAAGGCTTCATTTAGGGAGACATTCTTATTATTTCATTGGTGCTCTAAAATTGTCAAAGAAAGAGGTGATTAGGAGTACAATAACTTCATTCTAGTTTGATTAGCATCAAAAGGACCAAACCAATGACTATCGCGTTAAAAACGACGCGTACATCTCACACAAGTCTTCATTTAAGGAGACCTTGTTATTGTTTCATTGGTTCTTTAAAATTGTGAAAGAAGAAGGTGATTAGGAGTTTTATTTCTTCGTTCTAAATTGATTAACGTCAAAAGGAGCAATCCTATGACTATCGCATTAAAAACGATGCGTACATCTTACACATGTCTTGATTTAGGGAGAACTTCTTATTGTTTCATTGGGTATCTCAAATTGTCAAAGAAAGAGGTGATTATGATTCCTATGAATTCGTTCTAGTTTGATTACAATCAAAAAGAGCAAACCTATCAGTAGTGCCTTCAAAACGACTTGTACATCTCACACAAGTCTTCATTTAGGGAGACCTTCTTAATGTTTCATTAGTTCTCTCAAATTATCAAAATATAGGTGATTATGAGTCCTATTACTTCGTTCTAGTTCAAATTAGCATCAAAAGGAGCAATCACATCACTATCGCATCCAAAACGATGCGTAGATCTCACACAAGTCTTTATTTAGGGAGACCTCAATATTATTTCATTGGTTGTTTAAAATTTATAAAGAAAGAGGTGATTAAGAGTTGTATTACATAGATCTAGTTTGATTAGCGTCAAAAGGACAAAGCCATTACTATCGCGTTCAAAACCATGTTTACATCTCACACAAGGCTTCATTTAGGGAGGACATTCTTATTATTTCATTGGTGCTCTAAAATTGTCAAAGAAAGAGGTGATTAGGAGTCCAATAACTTCATTCTAGTTTGATTAGCATCAAAAGGAGCAAACCAATGACTATCGCGTTAAAAACGACGCGTACATCTCACACAAGTCTTCATTTAAGGAGACCTTGTTATTGTTTCATTGGTTCTTTAAAATTGTGAAAGAAGGAGGTGATTAGGAGTTTTATTTCTTCGTTCGAAACTGATTAACGTCAAAAGGAGCAATCCTATGACTATCGCATTAAAAACGATGCGTACATCTCACACATGTCTTGATTTAGGGAGACCTTCTTATTGTTTCATTGGGTATCTCAAATTGTCAAAGAAAGAGGTGATTATGATTCCTATGAATTCGTTCTAGCTTGATTAGCGTCAAAAAGAGCAAACCTATCAGTAGTGCCTTCAAAACGACTTGTACATCTCACACAAGTCTTCATTTAGGGAGACCTTCTTAATGTTTCATTAGTTCTCTCAAATTATCAAAATATAGGTGATTATGAGTCCTATTACTTCGTTCTAGTTCAAATTAGCATCAAAAGGAGCAATCACATCACTATCGCGTCCAAAAAGATGCGTAGATCTCACACAAGTCTTCATTTAGGGAGACCTTCTTATTGTTTCATTGGTTTTTTACAAATTTACAAAGAAAGAGGTGATTAAGAGTTGTATTACTTCGTTCTAGTTTGATTAGCGTCAAAAGGAGAAACCCATGACTATCGGGTTCAAAAACAAGCGTACAACTCACAAAAGTATTCATTTTGGGAGACCTTCTTATTGTTTCATTGGTGCACTAAAATTGTCAAAGAAAGAAGTGATTAGGAGTCCTATAACTTCGTTCTAATTTGATTAGCATCAAAAGGAGCTATCCCATGACTATCGCATTAAAAACGATGTGTACATCTCACACATGTGTTCATTTAAAGAGACCTTCTTATTTTTTCATTGGTTCTCTAAAATTGTGAAAGAAGGAGGTGATTAGTAGTCTTATTACTTCGTTCTAATTTGATTAGCATCAAAAGTAGCAATCCTATGACTATCGCGTTAAAAACGATGCGTACATCTCACACAATTCTTGATATAGGGAGACCTTCTTATTGTTTCATTTGGTCTCTCAAATTGTCAAAGAAAGAGGTCTCATGAGTCCTATGAATTCGTTCTAGTTTGATTAGCATCAAAAGGAGCAATCATATCACTAGTGCCTTCAAAACAATCCGTACATCTCACACAAGTCTTCATTTAGGGAGATCTTCTTAATGTTTCATTAGTTCTCTCAAATTGTCAAAATATAAGTGATTATGAGTTCTATTACTTTTGTTCTAGTTGACATTAGCATCAAAATGAGCAGTCACATCAATATCGCATCCAAAACGATGCGTAGATGTCACACAAGTGTTTATTTAGGGAGACCTCAATATTGTTTCATTGGTTGTTTAAAATTTATAAAGAAAGAGGTGATTAAGAGTTGTATTACATAGATCTAGTTTGATTATCGTCAAAAGGACAAAGCCATTACTATCGCGTTCAAAACCATGTTTACATCTCACACAAGGCTTCATTTAGGGAGACATTCTTATTATTTCATTGGTGCTCTAAAATTGTCAAAGAAAGAGGTGATTAGGAGTACAATAACTTCATTCTAGTTTGATTAGCATCAAAAGGACCAAACCAATGACTATCGCGTTAAAAACGACGCGTACATCTCACACAAGTCTTCATTTAAGGAGACCTTGTTATTGTTTCATTGGTTCTTTAAAATTGTGAAAGAAGGAGGTGATTAGGAGTTTTATTTCTTCGTTCTAAATTGATTAACGTCAAAAGGAGCAATCCTATGACTATCGCATTAAAAACGATGCGTACATCTCACACATGTCTTGATTTAGGAAGACCTTATTGTTTCATTGGGTATCTCAACTTGTCAAAGAAAGAGGTGATTATGATTCCTATGAATTCGTTCTAGTTTGATTAGCATCAAAAAGAGCAAACCTATCAGTAGTGCCTTCAAAACGACTTGTACATCTCACACAAGTCTTCATTTAGGGAGACCTTCTTAATGTTTCATTAGTTCTCTCAAATTATCAAAATATAGGTGATTATGAGTCCTATTACTTCATTCTAGTTCAAATTAGCATCAAAAGGAGCAATCACATCACTATCGCATCCAAAATGATGCGTAGATCTCACACAAGTCTTTATTTAGGGAGACCTCAATATTATTTCATTGGTTGTTTAAAATTTATAAAGAAAGAGGTGATTAAGAGTTGTATTACATAGATCTAGTTTTATTAGCGTGAAAAGGACAAAGCCATTACTATCGCGTTCAAAACCATGTTTACATCTCACACAAGGCTTCATTTAGGGAGACATTATTTCATTGGTGCTCTAAAATTGTCAAAGAAAGAGGTGATTAGGAGTCCAATAACTTCATTCTTGTTTGACTAGCATCAAAAGGAGCAAACCAATGACTATCACGTTAAAAACGACGCGTACATCTCACACAAGTCTTCATTTAAGGAGACCTTGTTATTGTTTCATTGGTTCTTTAAAATTGTGAAAGAAGGAGGTGATTAGGAGTTTTATTTCTTCGTTCGAAACTGATTAACGTCAAAATGAGCAATCCTATGACTATCGCATTAAAAACGATGCGTACATCTCACACATGTCTTGATTTAGGGAGACCTTCTTATTGTTTCATTGGGTATCTCAAATTGTCAAAGAAAGAGGTGATTATGATTCCTATTAATTCGTTCTAGCTTGATTAGCGTTAAAAAGAGCAAACCTATCAGTAGTGCCTTCAAAACGATTTGTACATCTCACACAAGTCTTCATTTAGGGAGACCTTCTTAATGTTTCATTAGTTCTCTCAAATTATCAAAATATAGGTGATTATGAGTCATATTACTTCGTTCTAGTTCAAATTAGCATCAAAAGGAGCAATCACATCACTATCGCGTCCAAAAAGATGCGTAGATCTCACACAAGTCTTCATTTAGGGAGACCTTCTTATTGTTTCATTAGTTTTTAAAAATTTACAAAGAAAGAGGTGATTAAGAGTTGTATTACTTCGTTCTAGTTTGATTAGCGTCAAAAGGAGAAACCCATGACTAACGGGTTCAAAAACAAGCGTACAACTCACAAAAGTATTCATTTTGGGAGACCTTCTTATTGTTTCCTTGGTGCACTAAAATTGTCAAAGAAAGAAGTGATTAGGAGTCCTATAACTTCGTTCTAATTTGATTAGCATCAAAAAGAGCTATCCCATGACTATTGCATTAAAAACGATGTGTACATCTCACACATGTGTTCATTTAAAGAGACCTTCTTATTTTTTCATTGGTTCTCTAAAATTGTGAAAGAAGGAGGTGATTAGTAGTCTTATTACTTCGTTCTAATTTGATTAGCATCAAAATTAGCAATCCTATAACTATCGCGTTAAAAATGATGCGTACATCTCACACAAGTCTTGATATAGGGAGACCTTCTTATTGTTTCATTTGGTCTCTCAGATTGTCAAAGAAAGAGGTCTCATGAGTCCTATGAATTCGTTCTAGTTTGATTAGCATCAAAAGGAGCAATCATATCACTAGTGCCTTCAAAACAATCCGTACATCTCACACAAGTCTTCATTTAGGGAGATCTTCTTAATGTTTCATTAGTTCTCTCAAATTGTCAAAATATAAGTGATTATGAGTTCTATTACTTCGTTCTAGTTGAAATTAGCATCAAAAGGAGCAATCACATCACTATCGCATCCAAAACGATGCGTAGATGTCACACAAGTCTTTATTTAGGGAGACCTCAATATTGTTTCATTGGTTGTTTAAAATTTATAAAGAAAGAGGTGATTAAGAGTTGTATTACATAGATCTAGTTTGATTAGTGTCAAAAGGACAAAGCCATTACTATCGCGTTCAAAACCATGTTTACATCTCACACAAGGCTTCATTTAGGGAGACATTCTTATTATTTCATTAGTGCTCTAAAATTGTCAAAGAAAGAGGTGATTAGGAGTCCAATAACTTCATTCTAGTTTGATTAGAATCAAAAGGAGCAAACCAATGACTATCGCGTTAAAAACGACGCGTACATCTCACACAAGTGTTCATTTAAGGAGACCTTGTTATTGTTTCATTGGTTCTTTAAAATTGTGAAAGAAGGAGGTGATTAGGAGTTTTATTTCTTCGTTCTAAATTGATTAACGTCAAAAGGAGCACTCCTATGACTATCGCATTAAAAACGATGCGTACATCTCACACATGTCTTGATTTAGGGAGAACTTCTTATTGTTTCATTGGGTATCTCAAATTGTCAAATAAAGAGGTGATTATGATTCCTATGAATTCGTTCTAGTTTGATTAGCGTCAAAAAGAGCAAACCTATCAGTAGTGGCTTCGAAACGACTTGTACATCTCACACAAGTTTTCTTTTAGGGAGACTTTCTTCATGTTTCATTAGTTCTCTCAAATTATCAAAATATAGGTGATTATGTGTCCTATTACTTCGTTCTAGTTCAAATTAGCATCAAAAGGAGCAATCACATCACTATCGCGTCCAAAAAGATGCGTAGATCTCACACAAGTCTTCATTTAGGGAGTCCTTCTTATTGTTTCATTGGTTTTTTCAAATTTACAAAGAAAGAGGTGATTAAGAGTTGTATTACTTCGTTCTAGTTTGATTAGCGTCAAAAGGAGAAACCCATGACTATCGGGTTCAAAAACAAGCGTACAACTCACAAAAGTATTCATTTTGGGAGACCTTCTTATTGTTTCATTGGTGCACTAAAATTGTCAAAGAAAGAAGTGATTATGAGTCCTATAACTTTGTTCTAATTTGATTAGCATCAAAAGGAGCTATCCCATGAATATCGCATTAAAAACGATGTGTACATCTCACATATGTGTTCATTTAAAGAGACCTTCTTATTTTTTCATTGGTTCTCTAAAATTGTGAAAGAAGGAGGTGATTAGTAGTCTTATTACTTCGTTCTAATTTGATTAGCATCAAAATTAGCAATCCTATAACTATCGCGTTAAAAATGATGCGTACATCTCACACAAGTCTTGATATAGGGAGACCTTCTTATTGTTTCATTTGGTCTCTCAGATTGTCAAAGAAAGAGGTCTCATGAGTCCTATGAATTCGTTCTAGTTTGATTAGCATCAAAAGGAGCAATCATATCACTAGTGCCTTCAAAACAATCCGTACATCTCACACAAGTCTTCATTTAGGGAGATCTTCTTAATGTTTCATTAGTTCTCTCAAATTGTCAAAATATAAGTGATTATGAGTTCTATTACTTCGTTCTAGTTGAAATTAGCATCAAAAGGAGCAATCACATCACTATCGCATCCAAAACGATGCGTAGATGTCACACAAGTCTTTATTTAGGGAGACCTCAATATTGTTTCATTGGTTGTTTAAAATTTATAAAGAAAGAGGTGATTAAGAGTTGTATTACATAGATCTAGTTTGATTAGTGTCAAAAGGACAAAGCCATTACTATCGCGTTCAAAACCATGTTTACATCTCACACAAGGCTTCATTTAGGGAGACATTCTTATTATTTCATTAGTGCTCTAAAATTGTCAAAGAAAGAGGTGATTAGGAGTCCAATAACTTCATTCTAGTTTGATTAGAATCAAAAGGAGCAAACCAATGACTATCGCGTTAAAAACGACGCGTACATCTCACACAAGTGTTCATTTAAGGAGACCTTGTTATTGTTTCATTGGTTCTTTAAAATTGTGAAAGAAGGAGGTGATTAGGAGTTTTATTTCTTCGTTCTAAATTGATTAACGTCAAAAGGAGCACTCCTATGACTATCGCATTAAAAACGATGCGTACATCTCACACATGTCTTGATTTAGGGAGAACTTCTTATTGTTTCATTGGGTATCTCAAATTGTCAAATAAAGAGGTGATTATGATTCCTATGAATTCGTTCTAGTTTGATTAGCGTCAAAAAGAGCAAACCTATCAGTAGTGGCTTCGAAACGACTTGTACATCTCACACAAGTTTTCTTTTAGGGAGACTTTCTTCATGTTTCATTAGTTCTCTCAAATTATCAAAATATAGGTGATTATGTGTCCTATTACTTCGTTCTAGTTCAAATTAGCATCAAAAGGAGCAATCACATCACTATCGCGTCCAAAAAGATGCGTAGATCTCACACAAGTCTTCATTTAGGGAGTCCTTCTTATTGTTTCATTGGTTTTTTCAAATTTACAAAGAAAGAGGTGATTAAGAGTTGTATTACTTCGTTCTAGTTTGATTAGCGTCAAAAGGAGAAACCCATGACTATCGGGTTCAAAAACAAGCGTACAACTCACAAAAGTATTCATTTTGGGAGACCTTCTTATTGTTTCATTGGTGCACTAAAATTGTCAAAGAAAGAAGTGATTATGAGTCCTATAACTTTGTTCTAATTTGATTAGCATCAAAAGGAGCTATCCCATGAATATCGCATTAAAAACGATGTGTACATCTCACATATGTGTTCATTTAAAGAGACCTTCTTATTTTTTCATTGGTTCTCTAAAATTGTGAAAGAAGGAGGTGATTAGTAGTCTTATTACTTCGTTCTAATTTGATTAGCATCAAAAGTAGCAATCCTATGACTATCGCGTTAAAAACGATGCGTACATCTCACACAAGTCTTGATATAGGGAGACCTTCTTATTGTTTCATTTGGTCTCTCAAATTATCAAAGAAAGAGGTCTCATGAGTCCTATGAATTCGTTCTAGTTTGATTAGCATCAAAAGGAGCAATCATATCACTAGTGCCTCCAAAACAATCCGTACATCTCACACAAGTCTTCATTTAGGGAGATCTTCTTAATGTTTCATTAGTTCTCTCAAACTGTCAAAATATAAGTGATTATGAGTTCTATTACTTCGTTCTAGTTGAAATTAGCATCAAAAGGAGCAATCACATCACTATCGCATCCAAAAAGATGCGTAGATCTCACACAAATCTTTATTTAGGGAGACCTCAATATTATTTTATTGGTTGTTTAAAATTTATAAAGAAAGAGGTGATTAAGAGTTGTATTACATAGATCTAGTTTGATTAGCGTGAAAAGGACAAAGCCATTACTATCGCGTTCAAAACAATGTTTACATCTCATACAAGGCTTCATTTAGGGAGACATTCTTATTATTTCATTGGTGCTCTAAAATTGTCAAAGAAAGAGGTGATTAGGAGTACAATAACTTCATTCTAGTTTGATTAGCATCAAAAGGACCAAACCAATGACTATCGCGTTAAAAACGACGCGTACATCTCACACAAGTCTTCATTTAAGGAGACCTTGTTATTGTTTCGTTGGTTCTTTAAAATTGTGAAAGAAGAAGGTGATTAGGAGTTTTATTTCTTCGTTCTAAATTGATTAACGTCAAAAGGAGCAATCCTATGACTATCGCATTAAAAACGATGCGTACATCTCACACAAGTCTTCATTTAGGGAGACCTTAATATTGTTTCATTGGTTGTTTCAAATTTATAAAGAAAGAGGTGATTAAGAGTTGTATTACTCCGTTCTAGTTCAAATTAGCATCAAAAGGAGCAATCACATCACTATCGCGTCCAAAAAGATGCGTAGATCTCACACAAGTCTTCATTTAGGGAGACTTTCTTATTGTTTCATTGGTTTTTACAAATTTACAAAGAAAGAGGTGATTATAAGTTGTATTACATAGATCTAGTTTGATTAGCGTGAAAAGGACAAAGCCATTACTATCGCGTTCAAAACCATGTTTACATCTCACACAAGTCTTCATTTAAGGAGACCTTCTTAATGTTTCATTAGTTCTCTCAAATTATCAAAATATAGGTGATTATGAGTCCTATTACTTCGTTCTAGTTCAAATTAGCATCAAAAGGAGCAATCACATCACTATCGCATCCAAAACGATGTGTAGATCTCACACAAGTCTTTATTTAGGGAGACCTCAATATTGTTTCATTGGTTGTTTAAAATTTATAAAGAAAGAGGTGATTAAGAGTTGTATTACATAGATCTAGTTTGATTAGCGTGAAAAGGACAAAGCCATTACTATCGCGTTCAAAACCATGTTTACATCTCACACAAGGCTTCATTTAGGGAGACATTCTTATTATTTCATTGGTGCTCTAAAATTGTCAAAGAAAGAGGTGATTAGGAGTCCAATAACTTCATTCTAGTTTGATTAGCATCAAACGGACCAAACCAATGACTATCGCGTTAAAAATGACGCGTACATCTCACACAAGTCTTCATTTAAGGAGACCTTGTTATTGTTTCATTGGTTCTTTAAAATTGTGAAAGAAGGAGGTGATTAGGAGTTTTATTTCTTCGTTCGAAACTGATTAACGTCAAAAGGAGCAATCCTATGACTATCGCATTAAAAACGATGCGTACATCTCACACATGTCTTGATTTAGGGAGACCTTCTTATTATTTCATTGGGTATCTCAAATTGTCAAAGAAAGAGGTGATTATGATTCCTATTAATTCGTTCTAGCTTGATTAGTGTCAAAAAGAGCAAACCTATCAGTAGTGCCTTCAAAACGACTTGTACATCTCACACAATTCTTCATTTAGGGAGACCTTCTTAATGTTTCATTAGTTTTCTCAAATTATCAAAATATAGGTGATTATGAGTCATATTACTTCGTTCTAGTTCAAATTAGCATCAAAAGGAGCAATCACATCACTATCGCATCCAAAAAGATGCATAGATCTCACACAAGTCTTCATTTAAGGAGACCTTCTTATTGTTTCATTGGTTTTTACAAATTTACAAAGAAAGAGGTGATTAAGAGTTGTATTACTTCGTTCTATTTTGATTAGCGTCAAAAGGATAAACCCATGACTATCGGGTTCAAAAACAAGCGTACAACTCACAAAAGTATTCATTTTGGGAGACCTTCTTATTGTTTCATTGGTGCACTAAAATTGTCAAAGAAAGAAGTGATTAGGAGTCCTATAACTTCGTTCTAATTTGATTAGCATCAAAAGGAGCTATCCCATGACTATCGCATTAAAAACGATGTGTACATCTCACACATGTGTTCATTTAAAGAGACCTTCTTATTTTTTCATTGGTTCTCTAAAATTGTGAAAGAAGGAGGTGATTAGTAGTCTTATTACTTCGTTCTAATTTGATTAGCATCAAAAGTAGCAATCCTATGACTATCGCGTTAAAAACGATGCGTACATCTCACACAAGTCTTGATATAGGGAGACCTTCTTATTGTTTCATTTGGTCTCTCAAATTGTCAAAGAAAGAGGTCTCATGAGTCCTATGAATTCGTTCTAGTTTGATTAGCATCAAAAGGAGCAATCATATCACTAGTGCCTTCAAAACAATTCGTACATCTCACACAAATCTTCATTTAGGGAGATCTTCTTAATGTTTCATTAGTTCTCTCAAATTGTCAAAATATAAGTGATTATGAGTTCTATTACTTCGTTCTAGTTGAAATTAGCATCAAAAGGAGCAATCACATCACTATCGCATCCAAAACGATGCGTAGATGTCACACAAGTCTTTATTTAGGGAGACCTCAATATTGTTTCATTGGTTGTTTAAAATTTATAAAGAAAGAGGTGATTAAGAGTTGTATTACATAGATCTAGTTTGATTAGCGTCAAAAGGACAAAGCCATTACTATCGCGTTCAAAACCATGTTTACATCTCACACAAGGCTTCATTTAGGGAGACATTCTTATTATTTCATTGGTGCTCTAAAATTGTCAAAGAAAGAGGTGATTAGGAGTCCAATAACTTCATTCTAGTTTGATTAGCATCAAAAGGAGCAAACCAATGACTATCGCGTTAAAAACGACGCGTACATCTCACACAAGTCTTCATTTAAGGAGACCTTGTTATTGTTTCATTGGTTCTTTAAAATTGTGAAAGAAGGAGGTGATTAGGAGTTTTATTTCTTCGTTCGAAACTGATTAACGTCAAAAGGAGCAATCCTATGACTATCGCATTAAAAACGATGCGTACATCTCACACATGTCTTGATTTAGGGAGACCTTCTTATTGTTTCATTGGGTATCTCAAATTGTCAAAGAAAGAGGTGATTATGATTCCTATTAATTCGTTCTAGCTTGATTAGCGTCAAAAAGAGCAAACCTATCAGTAGTGCCTTCAAAACGACTTGTACATCTCACACAATTCTTCATTTAGGGAGACCTTCTTAATGTTTCATTAGTTTTCTCAAATTATCAAAATATAGGTGATTATGAGTCATATTACTTCGTTATAGTTCAAATTAGCATCAAAAGGAGCAATCACATCACTATCGCGTCCAAAAAGATGCGTAGATCTCACACAAGTCTTCATTTAGGGAGACCTTCTTATTGTTTCATTGGTTTTTACAAATTTACAAAGAAAGAGGTGATTAAGAGTTGTATTACTTCAAAAGGAGAAACCCATGACTATCGGGTTCAAAAACAAGCATACAACTCACAAAAGTATTCATTTTGGGAGACCTTCTTATTGTTTCATTGGTGCACTAAAATTGTCAAAGAAAGAAGTGATTAGGAGTCCTATAACTTCGTTCTAATTTGATTAGCATCAAAAGGAGCTGTCCCATGACTATCGCATTAAAAACGATGTGTACATCTCACACATGTGTTCATTTAAAGAGACCTTCTTATTTTTTTCATTGGTTCTCTAAAATTGTGAAAGAAGGAGATGATTAGTAGTCTTATTACTTCGTTCTAATTTGATTAGCATCAAAAGTAGCAATCCTATGACTATCGCGTTAAAAACGATGCGTACATCTCACACAAGTCTTGATATAGGGAGACCTTCTTATTGTTTCATTTGGTCTCTCAAATTGTCAAAGAAAGAGGTCTCATGAGTCCTATGAATTCGTTCTAGTTTGATTAGCATCAAAAGGAGCAATCATATCACTAGTGCCTTCAAAACAATCCGTACATCTCACACAAGTCTTCATTTAGGGAGATCTTCTTAATGTTTCATTAGTTCTCTCAAATTATCAAAATATAAGTGATTATGAGTTCTATTACTTCGTTCTAGTTGAAATTAGCATCAAAAGGAGCAATCACATCACTATCGCATCCAAAACGATGCGTAGATGTCACACAAGTCTTTATTTAGGGAGACCTCAATATTGTTTCATTGGTTGTTTAAAATTTATAAAGAAAGAGGTGATTAAGAGTTGTATTATATAGATCTAGTTTGATTAGCGTCAAAAGGACAAAGCCATTACTATCGCGTTCAAAACCATGTTTACATCTCACACAAGGCTTCATTTAGGGAGACATTCTTATTATTTCATTGGTGCTCTAAAATTGTCAAAGAAAGAGGTGATTAGGAGTCCAATAACATCATTCTAGTTTGATTAGCATCAAAAGGAGCAAACCAATGACTATCGCGTTAAAAACGACGCGTACATCTCACACAAGTGTTCACTTAAGGAGACCTTGTTATTGTTTCATTGGTTCTTTAAAATTGTGAAAGAAGGAGGTGATTAGGAGTTTTATTTCTTCGTTCTAAATTGATTAACGTCAAAAGGAGCAATCCTATGACTATCGCATTAAAAACGATGCGTACATCTCACACATGTCTTGATTTAGGGAGAACTTCTTATTGTTTCATTGGGTATCTCAAATTGTCAAAGAAAGAGGTGATTATGATTCCTATGAATTCGTTCTAGTTTGATTAGCATCAAAAAAAGCAAACCTATCAGTAGTGCCTTCAAAACGACTTGTACATCTCACAGAAGTCTTCATTTAGGGAGACCTTCTTAATGTTTCATTAGTTCTCTCAAATTATCAAAATATAGGTGATTATGAGTCCTATTACTTCGTTCTAGTTCAAATTAGCATCAAAAGGAGCAATCACATCACTATCGCATCCAAAACGATGCGTAGATCTCACACAAGTCTTTATTTAGGGAGACCTCAATATTGTTTCATTGGTTGTTTAAAATTTATAAAGAAAGAGGTGATTAAGAGTTGTATTACATAGATCTAGTTTGATTAGCGTGAAAAGGACAAAGCCATTACTATCGCGTTCAAAACCATGTTTACATCTCACACAAGGCTTCATTTAGGGAGGCATTCTTATTATTTCATTGGTGCTCTAAAATTGTCAAAGAAAGAGGTGATTAGGAGTCCAATAACTTCATTCTAGTTTGATTAGCATCAAAAGGAGCAAACCAATTACTATCGCGTTAAAAACGACGCGTACATCTCACACAAGTCTTCATTTAAGGAGACCTTGTTATTGTTTCATTGGTTCTTTAAAATTGTGAAAGAAGGAGGTGATTAGGAGTTTTATTTCTTCGTTCGAAACTGATTAACGTCAAAAGGAGCAATCCTATGACTATCGCATTAAAAACGATGCGTACATCTCACACATGTCTTGATTTAGGGAGACCTTCTTATTGTTTCATTGGGTATCTCAAATTGTCAAAGAAAGAGGTGATTATGATTCCTATTAATTCGTTCTAGCTTGATTAGCGTCAAAAAGAGCAAACCTATCAGTAGTGCCTTCAAAACGACTTGTACATCTCACACAAGTCTTCATTTAGGGAGACCTTCTTAATGTTTCATTAGTTCTCTCAAATTATCAAAATATAGGTGATTATGAGTCATATTACTTCGTTCTAGTTCAAATTAGCATCAAAAGGAGCAATCACATCACTATCGCATCCAAAACGATGCGTAGATCTCACACAAGTCTTCATTTAGAGAGACCATAATATTGTTTCATTGGTTGTTTCAAATTTACAAAGAAAGAGGTGATTAAGAGTTGTATTACTTTGTTCTAGTTTGATTAGCGTCAAAACGACAAACCCATTACTATCGCGTTCAAAACCATGTTTACATCTCACACAAGGCTTCATTTAGGGAGGCCTTCTTATTGTTTCATTGGTGCTCTAATATTGTCAAAGAAATAGGTGATTAGGAGTCCTATAACTTCGTTCTAGTTTGATTAGCATCAAATGGAGCAATCCCATAACTATAGCACTAAAAACGACGCGTACATCTCCCACAAGTCTTCATTTAAGGAGACCTTATAGCATCATAATATGCTAACTGTAATGAGATTGCTCATTTTCAAGAAAAGTATGTTTCTCCCTCTAGGATTTTTGCTCTGCCCTCTCTCTAGTTTTTCTTTTCAAATCTGTCCGCCTTTTGCCCCCACCTAATTTTTCCGGTTCTTCAACTAATTTCCCCGATTTCCTCTTTTCGCCCGGTTTGTCCTTGCCTTTCCTTTTTTGTTCTAATTCCTCCCTTTTCTACTTCTGTCCCCACCCTCACCATATATCATTTCTTTCCTCTTCTGTTCCTCCGGTCATTCTTTCCGTTCAGCTTTTTCCTCTCTTCTTCCCTCGTTCCTATAAACTCCCCTGTTGTAGTCCTTTCTCTCTCCACTTTCCCACCATGGTCGATTTCTCTCATCTCTCGGCTGGAAATTCGATCAGTAGTGAATCTAGTGACTTATTTGCTGAGTTCGGGGTGTCTAAGCCTAATTCCCACATTATCGATGATTCAGCTATGGCTGAGTCGGACCACCTCCCAGCTGCGGCCCCAATGGCGGTTTCTGTTGTTGCGGACTCTTCGTCCGATTCTGAGACTAATAGTGTAGCAGATGTTAATGTTGGGGCCGCCTTTGGGCCTTCTATGTCTGATTTTTTTAAAGCGGCCCAACAACTCTAGCATCAAGGTCGGATCGATGCAGCTGATGAGCGAAAAAATAACAACACTCTCTTGGACTTCATCATTGCTCAGGGGTTCTATATTCAGAATGTGAATGATTTCGCAAATAAAGGTAAATCCGCAAGGATCGTGGATGAACACGATATGTTCGTTAAAAGTCCCATTCGAACTTCAGACTCTGTGATGTTGGTTTCTACTCCGGTCTCTGGACTGGGCATTGGGGATGGATCGGTTCCGGTCCTTGCCTCGGTAGTACGTCCTGCAAAGATGCCTCCTCCCAAAGAATATGCTGGATTGACAAAATCTGGTGAAGGACCTTCTGACCCTAAGGGGGGGTCTAACAGAATGCTTGATAAACACGGGTCAACCTCTCACCAGACTGTGGGTGCAGACCCTATTCCTTTGGGTCATGCCCCAGCCCCTAAGCAGTTGTGGAGTGAGGTTGTAGCTAAAGGAGAACCTATTCATAGTCTCAAGCTCAAGATGGATTACTTTCCTCCTTCCCCCCTGTTTTGGAAAATGGGCCTATTCGAATTCGACCTCCTTCTGAGGTTCTTTTGCTAGGAAACTCTCTCTCGAACTCCTGTCTGGTGGGCAGTTTCCTCAACTCCAGGTTGCCGTTTAAGATGGTAGAAGAGAATGTCCATAAACTTTGGGACAAGCATGGTCTACAAAAGGTTTACCTTCAGGATAAGGGTTTTTTCGTCTTCAAGTTCTCTTGCTCCCAGGAACGAGATAATATTCTTGCTCTAGGTCCTTGGTACATTGCAAATAAGCTCCTCAGTCTCAAACAGTGGAAAGAAGGTATGGATTTCAAATTTGAAACCTGTTCTAAAGCTTCGATTTGGGTCAAATTCCATAATATCCCTCTATCCTACCTCTCTCCCGCTGGTTTGAGCTACCTTGCAAGTGGTATTGGTAAAC
Organism: Panax stipuleanatus; assembly: GCA_020205555.1. Classification (NCBI taxonomy): domain Eukaryota; kingdom Viridiplantae; phylum Streptophyta; class Magnoliopsida; order Apiales; family Araliaceae; genus Panax; species Panax stipuleanatus. Next base: position 69,422 of record JAINUT010000721.1, read on the forward strand.
CTCTCTTTGCGGATAAACTTACAGAAAAATTAGAGCCTATGTCCTTCCCAAAAGTGTGCATTGAAATCACTTCTGCATCAAATCTCCCGGACTACCTGGAAGTGGTCGTGATCGATGAGGAAACTCTTGTCAAAAAAGTGGTTTCGGTCAGGGTGGAATACCAGAATAAACCCCTTTCCTGTTCCTTCTGTAAATCTTTTGGACATTCGCTCACTCGGTGCCCTTTTACGAATTTTAGATGGGTTCCAAAGGGTCCAGTCCAAGTCTCTGCCCCTGTCTCTGGCCCTCTGACTGCTGCTCAGGCCCCTAATGCTCCTTTTTCACCGTATCCTCCCCAGCCTATCCCGACTCTGGATGATAATTGGACTGTTGTTGCCAAAGGATTTAAGGGACCTAAACCCAACTCTGACCCCCTAAACATTCCGGGTGTTGTGACCCCTGTACCAAACCCAGTCTCTAACCCTTTCAATATTCTAGCTCCAGCAGCGGGAACCCTTGTCGATGCTTTCTCAGATACAGATATCACTCCCCTCCCCCCCCCCCCGAATCCTCTTGTTGAGAAATTAAAACGTATTGATGAAAAGGAAGGTAGAGATGTTAAGCATAAAGCTCGGATTCCTTCGGGCCAAGGCCAGCCTTCAAAGAAGAAAAGTAAAGGGGGTGTGAACCCAAAAACTCCAACCTAACCAATTTTATGGTTAGTTTTTGCTCTATGAATATTAGAGGTGTAAATAGTAGGGCCAAGCAGGCCAGTGTAAAGGCCTTAATAAATAAATTTGATATCTCTTTTGTTGGCCTTGTTGAAACACCGGTCAAAGCTCCCAACGCCAATTTTGTTGCTCAGGCGATTTGCAGGAAATGGAAATGGTCTTTTAACTATGATTACCATGTTAATGGGAGAATATGGATAGGTTGAAATCCAGATATTTGGGATGTTACTATTATTGGAAAATCCTCTCAACTTATCCATTGTAGTGTTGTGTTATTGGATCTTAACATCCAATTTTTTGTCACGGTCATCTATGGCCTTAACACTCCGGCTGAAAGGAAGTTCCTTTGGAGGGATCTGAGTGCTATTCTTATTCCCATTGATCTGCCATGGTGTATTCTGGGGGACTTTAATGAAGTTAAGCATCTTTCTGAAATTAATGGGGGCAATGAAATTTGGGATAGTGGTATGCAAGACTTCATGGAATGTATTGAAAAGATATCTTTGGTTGACCTGCGCGCTATAGGCCCATGTCATACTTGGTGGGATTCCCATCTCCAGAACCCTATTTATCGAAAACTGGATAGAGCAATGGTTAATTCTGACTGGTTGCACCATTTCTCCCTCTCTCAGGCCATATTTGCTCCTCGGGACCTATCGGACCATTGCCCGGTTATCGTTCAAACGGGGTTGAAGTTACCCCGCATCCCAAAGCCTTTCCAATTCTTTAATTACATGGTGAACCTCAGAAACTTTCATGATGTTGTCAGGAATGGTTGGAACAGCCATACGATGGGTGATCCTCTACAGATTTTAGCGAGTAAGCTTAGATCAGTTAAGAGGGCTCTTACTGATCTAAATAGAGCCCATGGCAACTTATCTTCAAATGTTCAACAGGCCAGGGACCTGCTTCACTCTACCCAGATTAATATTTCTCGTGACCCTACTGATCTTTCTCTTCTGGAATTACAGAGAATTCAAACTGACAGCCTCTGGGCTGCTCTCCACCATGAGGAATCTCTCTTGAAACAAAAGTCTAGAGTTCAATGGCTCAAAGATGGGGATAGGAACACAGGTTTCTTTCATAACCAAGTCAAAGCTAGATGGAATCAAAACAAAATTCTATCTATTATCAATTCTGAGGGGCAACTCGTAAGTGGACAACATGAAGTTCAACTCGCTGCGGTTAATCATTTCCAATCCCTGCTTGGATCTCCCTCCAGTACTAGTGTCTTTTAACTTCAAAGCCTGACTTCCCATCCAGTTCGTACCATATCCCTCTTGGAAGCCGCTGCCCTTGACAGTGATGTTAATGACGAAGATGTCTTGTCTACCCTTAAAGCTCTGAAGCAAAATAAGAGTCCAGGTCCTGATGGCTTCAATGTTAACTTTTTTTTGTCTTGTTGGGACATTGTTGGCCCGGTTTTCTCTCTAGCAGTCAAATCCTTTTTTCAGCGTGGGTGCCTCCTTCGTGGAACTAACTCCACTGCTCTTGCCTTGGTCCCTAAAGTGCCCAACCCTACTTCTCTGGGGGACTTTAGGCCAATTTCTTGCTGCAATATCACCTACAAATGCATTTCCAAAATCCTGGTCAGCAGACTTAAGGGCATTCTTCCCCGGATTATTTCCCCCTTCCAAGCTGCTTTTGTTCCAGGTAGACGTATTGGGGATAATATCCTTCTGGCTCAAGAACTTTTTAGGAACTATCACAGAGGTTCGGGTCCAGCTAGATGTGCTCTGAAAATCGACCTCCAAAAAGCGTTTGATTCTGTCTCTTGGGATTTCTTATTTGCAGCCTTGAAGCTATTCAATTTTCCCCCCAAATTTATTTTATGGATTAAAGCTTGTGTAGTCTATGCCTCGTACTCGATTAAAGTTAACGGGGGCTTATATGGCTATTTTAACGGTACAAGGGCTCTTCGACAAGGAGATCCACTTTCCCCATACTTATTTGTTATTGTTATGGAAGTCCTCTCCCTCATGCTTTCTAAGAGGACTGAAACATCTGGATTCAAGTATCACTGGAAAACCAAGAAAGTTCAGCTTTCCCACTTATGCTTTGCTGATGATCTTATACTCTTCTGCCTAGGAGACCTACATTCGGTCTCTATCTTGAAATGCTGCCTTGATAACTTCTCTTCCATTTTCGGTCAGTCCATTAATGCATCTAAAAGCATGCGTTTTCTATCTAATGTTACTCCGAATATTGCTAGTGCTATTACCTCCTTCCTGGGGTTCCAACTGGGGTCTTATCCGACAAAATTCCTTGGGGTCCCCCTCCTGACTTCCAAACTTAGTGTGGCTGACTGTAGGCCTTTGCTGGAGAAAATTACTAGCAGGATAACTTCTTGGACCAACAGATTTATCTCCTTCGCGGGTAGACTTCAATTGATTAAATATGTTATCTTCTCTATGCAAGCTTTCTGGTCTTCCTTTTTCATTCTTCCTGCTGCAGCTCTTAAAGACCTAAAGAGCACGTTATGCAGATTTTTATGGAAAGGACCCTCATTTATGAAACATAGTGCTAAAATTGCCTGGAACAAGATTTCTCTCCCAACCTCTGAAGGTGGTCTTGGCATTAAAAAATTAGAGGAATGGAACAGAGCCTCTATTCTTTTGCATTTGTGGAATATTGTTAGCCCTTCTTCCCCCTCTGTGTGGGCAAAATGGGTTAGAATTTATGCTCTTAAAAACAAACATTTCTGGTGTATGGATGCCCCGAACAACTACTCCTGGATTTGGAGGAAAATTCTATCCCTCAGACAGATTGCTCTGCTCCATATTCGCTACTCTATTGGCAATGGCTGTCTCACAAAGCTTTGGTTTGATCCTTTGATTTCGAGTAGAATTCTGGCCACATCCCCTTTCTCTCCTCTTATCTCCAATTTTGGCCTCGGGCCTGATGCTCGGGTCAGTAGCATAGTGGTCAACTCCAGCTGGCAACTTCCATCCTCTAACCACCACTCAGTTATTGAGTTTAGGCAAAGCTTTAATTTTTCTACTATCTGCAATTCTGGAAGAGAAGATTTCATTATGTGGGACAATGTTAAAGATCATGATATCTCTTCGTCGACCCTCTGGCAGTCCATCCGTTGTCATGGGCAAAATGTGGACTGGCGTCATCTAGTTTGGCATCATTACATTCCTCCAAGATATTCTTTTTTCCTGTGGCTTGCTTTTCAGAAAGGTTTGCAAACAAAGGATAGACTTGCAAACTTCGGGCTTGATGTCAACACTCTATGCTTACTTTGCAATGCACACACTGAAACCTTTAATCATTTATTTTTTGACTGCTCTTTCTCCTTTCATATTCTTGTCACTGTGCTGCAGAACTGTGGCTGGAAAGGTCTTTCTCGAGACTGGTCTAGCATTACAAATTTCATCATTACTGGGCCTAAAAGGGCTATCCATATGGGTATTCTTAATCTTGGCCTTGCCGCTTCTGTTTACCATATCTGGCTGGAACGTAATGCTCATGGTAAAGGCTCTACCCCGGTTAGACACCTTTCTCGCAATATCTTACAGATTGTCAAGAGCAAACTTCACACTATCCATAAATTTCAAAAAGTTAAGGATAGGCCATGTTTTTCTGGGCTAGCCATGTATATTCCTGCTTAAGCAATTTTTGTATCTACAGTTGCTTTGGGCTCCTTCTTTATGAGTCATGTTGCCATCTGCTGAGGTCAAGTTCTGCTCTGGTCCTTAGCTCAACTTGGGTCTAGTGATACGCTGGCTGGCTTCATGCTTGGACCTGGTCTGACTGCTCTCATTGGCCATCCGTGTTATCTGAGGCTGGCTGGTTGATAGGCTGGATGGTTGATATCTGAGGCTGGCTACATGTTTGGGTCTAGTGAGAGGATGCTGCTTCACGATGCATTGTATGTACGCATATGGTTGGGGCGTACTGGCTGGTTACGGCTGGTTGACTTCCCTTCTTAGTTACCGGGTATGCTCGTTGGTTCGGAGCCTTGTTGCTGTTGAGTCGGGATTTGGTTTTTGGTTTTAGGTTGGGTCATTTTGCACGGGCTGCTTTGTTCCTACTCCTTTCATCTCCTATTTTCTGTGATGCGGGAATGTGGATGGAAGGTTTTCTCTCGATGTTGGTCTTCCATCTCTAAATGCTGGGCCTATTATTAATCTGCTGGCGTGATATTTCGGGTCTAAGCTGCTGCCATCATGGCTTGGTTTTGGAGCCAGTACTTGGGTTTGTAATTTCCTGTGTAGTGTTGAGATCGGAATTCAGGATTCACAAGCTCCCTGCTGTCTCTGGCCTGTTATGATAGTAGTAGTTATTGTTGGGTCCTCGGCTAAGGTGGGTTTTTGACTGTCAGCTTCCAGCTGCTGATTGTTCCTTGTGAATGCCTAGTTCTTGTTCTGCTTGATTGAATGGGGTACAATGATTAAATGTTTGCCAACTGGGCTCATTTTATTTTGGTCTAGTGATTGGGTTTGATTTTGGCTGGCTGCATGATTGGTTTTGGATTATCTGTTCTCATTGTTGGCTGGCTGCCCCTTTCCACTGTTTCGCGGTTAGTATGCCATTAGGGTATCTCTGGTCTTTCGGGTTACTGTTGGTGTTTAGATGTGTACTGCTATGTAATGGTTTATGGGCCTGGTTAGGCATTTTCAATGTTTCTCCCTCTATGTTGTTTTGCTGGTTTGGTTTTGGCCTCTTTGTATCTTCATGTTTTCATGTGGCTTAGCTATCTCTTGTAGTCATGACATCATAGGGCCTGTCCTATGATGTCTGTGCTATATCCTGATTGGGGTTCCCACGAGTTTTGTAATCCTCTTTATTTTTAATAGTCTAATTTCAACGAAAAAAAATTTAAGGAGACCTTGTTATTGTTTGATTGGTTCTCTAAAATTGTGAAAGGAGGTGATTAGGAGTTTTATTACTTCGTTCTAATTTGATTAGCATCAAAAGGAGCAATCCTATGACTATAGTGTAAAAAAACGATGCGTACATCTCAGACAAGTTTTGATTTAGGGAGACCTTCTTATTGTTTCATTGGGTCTCTCAAATTGTCAAAGAAAGAGGTGATTATGATTCCTATGAATTCGTTCTAGTTTGATTAGCATCAAAAAGAGCAATCCTATCAGTAGTGCCTTCAAAATGATCCGTACATCTCACACAAGTCGTCATTTAGGGAGATCTTCTTAATGTTTCATTAGTTCTCTCAAATTGTCAAAATATAGGTGATTATAAGTTCTAATACTTTGTTCTAGTTGAAATTAGCATCAAAAAGAGCAATCACATCACTATCGCGTCCTAAACGATGCGTAGATCTCACACAGGTCTTCATTTAGGGAGACCTTCATATTGTTTCATTAGTTTTTTCAACTTTACAAAGAAAGAGGCGATTAAGAGTTGTATTACTTCGTTCTAGTTTGATTAGCGTCAAAAGGAGAAACCTATGACTATCGGGTTCAAAATCAAGCGTACATGTCACAAAAGTATTCATTTTGGGAGATCTTATTGTTTCATTGGTGCACTAAAATTGTCAAAGAAAGAAGTGATTAATAGTCCTATAACTTCGTTCTAGTTTGATTAGCATCAAAAGGACCAATCCCATGACTATCGCGTTAAAAATGATGCGTACATCTCACACATGTCTTCATTTAAGAAGACATTCTTAATGTTTCATTGGTTCTCTAAAATTGTGATAGAATAAAGTGATTACAGTCTTATTACTTCGTTCTAATTTGATTAGCATCAAAAGGAGCAATCCTATTACTATCGCGTTAAAAACGATGCGTACATCTCACACAAGTCTTGATTTAGGGAGGCCTTTTTATTGATTCATTGGGTCTCTCAAATTGTCAAAGAAAGAGGTGATTATAAGTCCTATGAATTCGTTCTAGTTTGATTAGCATCAAAACGAGCAATCATATCACTAGTGCCTTCAAAACGATCCGTACATCTCACTTAAGTCTTCATTTTAGGGAGACGTTCTTAATGTTTCATTAGTTCCCTCAAATTATAAAAATATAGGTGATTATGAGTTCTATTATATCGTTCTAGTTGAAATTAGCATCAAAATGAGCAATCACATCACTATCGCGTCCAAAACGATGCGTAGATCTCACACAAGTCTTCATTTTGGGAGACCTTAATATTGTTTCATTGGTTGTTTCAAATATACAATGAAAGAGGTGATTAAGAGTTGTATTACTTCGTTCTAGTTTGATTAGCGTTAAAACAACAAACCCATTACTATCGCGTTCAAAACCATGTGTACATCTCACACAAGGCTTCATTTAGGGATACCTTATTTTTATTTTTATTTTTATTTTTTTTTTGTTAATTCAAGTTGAAATCTTAACATTCCTGCCTTGGGCAGGAATGAATCCCAAGACCTCTTGGACTCAAAGCCTTATGAGTAGATATTTTACGAAGACCTTCTTATTGTTACATTGGTGTTCTAAAATTGTCAAAAAAAACAGGTGATTAGGAGTCCTATAATTTCGTTCTAGTTTGATTATCATCAAAAGGAGCAATTCCATGACTATTGCGTTAAAAACGACGGGTACATCTCACACAAGTCTTCATTTAAGAAGACCTTGTTATTGTTTCATTGGTTCTCTAAAATTGTGAAAGAAGGAGGAGATTAGGAGTCTTATTATTTCGTTCTAATTTGATTAGCATCAAAAGGAGCAATCCTATGCCTATCGCGTTAAAAATGATGCATACATTTCACACAAGTCTTGATTTAGGGATACCTTCTTATTGTTTCATTGGGTCTCTCAAATTATCAAAGAAAGATGTGATTATGAGTCCTATGAATTCGTTCTAGTTTGATTAGCATCAAAAAGAGCAATCCTATCACTAGTGCCTTCAAAACAATCCGTACATCTCACACAAGTCTTCATTTAGGGAGACCTTATAAATGTTTCATTAGTTCTCTCAAATTGTCAAAATATAGGTGATTATGAGTCCTATTACTTCGTTCTAGTTGAAATTAGCATCAAAAGGAGCAATCCCATCACTATCGCGTCCAAAACGATGTGTAGATCTCACACAAGTCTTCATTTAGGGAGACCTTAATATTGTTTCATTGGTTGTTTCAAATTTATAAAGAAAGAGGTGATTAAGAGTTGTATTACTCCGTTCTAGTTTGATTAGCGTCAAAATGAGAAACCCATGACTCTCGCGTTAAAAACCATGCGTACATCTCACACAAGTATTCATTTAGAGAGACCTTCTTATTGTTTCATTGGTGCACTAAAATTATCACAGAAAGAAGTGATTAGGAGTCCTATTACTTCGTTCTAGTTTGATTAGAATTAAAAGGACCAATCCCATGACTATTGCATTAAAAACGATGCGTAGATCTCACACATGTCTTCGTTTAAGGAGACCTTATTGTTTCATTGGTTCTCTAAAATTGTGAAAGAATGAGGTGATTAGGAGTCTTATTACTTCGTTCTAATTTGATTAGCATCAAAAGGAGCAATCCTATTACTATCGCGTTAAAAACGATGCGTACATCTCACACAAGTCTTGATTTAGGGAGACCTTTTTATTGATTCATCGGGTTTCTCAAATTGTCAAAGAAAGAGGTGATTATGATTCCTATGAATGCGTTCTAGTTTGATTAGCATCAAAAGTAGCAATCCTATCACTAGTGCCTTCAAAACGATCCGTACATCCCACACAAGTCTTCATTTAGGGAGACCTTATTAATGTTTTATTAGTTCTCTCAAATTGTCAAAATATTAGTGATTATGAGTTCTATTACTTCGTTCTAGTTGAAATTAGAATCAAAATGAGCAATCACATCACTATCGCGTCCAAAACGATGCGTAGGTCTCACATAAATCTTTATTTAGGGAGACCTTAATATTGTTTCATTGGTTGTTTCAAATTTTACAAAGAAAGAGGTGATTAAGAGTTTTATTACATCGATCTAGTTTGATTAGCGTCAAAACGACAAACCCATTACTATCGCGTTCAAAATCACGTGTACATCTCACACAGAGCTTCATTTAGGGAGACCTTCTTATTGTTTCATTTGTGCTCTAAAATTGTCAAAGAAAGAGGTGATTAGGAGTCCTATAACTTCGTTATAGTTTGATTAGCATCAAAAGGAGCAATCCCATGACTATCGCGTTAAAAATGATGCGTACATCTCACACATGTCTTCATTTAAGGACACCTTCTTATTGTTTCATTGGTTCTCTAAAATTGTGAAAGAAGGAGGTGATTAGGAGTTTTATTACTTCGTTCTAATTTGATTAGCATTAAAAGGAGCAATCCTATTATTATCGCGTTAAAAACGATGCGTACATCTCACACAAGTATTGATTTAGGGAGACATTCTTATTGTTTCATTGTGTCTCTCAAACTGTCAAAGAAAGAGGTGATTATTAGTCCTATGAATTCGTTCTAGTTTGATTAGCATCAAAAGGAGCAATCCTAGCACTAATGCCTTCAAAACGATCCGTACATCTCACACAAGTCTTCATTTAGGGAGACCTTCTTAATGTTTCATCAGTTCTCTCAAATTGTCAATATATAGGTGATTATAAGTTCTATTAATTTGTTCTAGTTGAAATTAGCATCAAAAGGAGCAATCACATCACTATCGCGTCCTAAAAGATGCGTAGATCTCACACAATCTTCATTTAGGAAGACCTTCATATTGTTCCATTGGTTTTTTCACATTTACAAAGAAAGAGATGATTAAGAGTTGTATTACTTTGTTCTAGTTTGATTAGCGTCAAAAGGAGAAACCCATGACTATCGGGTTCAAATCAAGCGTACATCTCACAAAAGTATTCATTTTGGGAGACCTTCTTATTGGATCATTGGTGCACTAAAATTGTCAAAGAAAGAAGTGATTAGGAGTCCTATAACTTCGTTCTAGTTTGATTAGCATCAAAAGGAGAAATTCCATGACTATCGCATTACAAACGATGCGTACATCTCACACATGTCTTCATTAAAGGAGACATTCTTATTGTTTCAATGGTTCTCTAAAATTGTGAAGGAAAGAGGTGATTAGGAGTCTTATTACTTCGTTCCAATTTGATTAGCATCAAAAGGAGCAATCCTATGACTATCGCGTTAAAAACAATCCATACATCTCACACAAGTCTTGATTTAGGGAGACCTTCTTATTGTTTCATTGGGTCTCTCAAATTGTCAAAGAAAGAGGTGATTATGAATCCTATGAATTCGTTCTAGTTTGATTTGCATCAAAAAAATCAATCCTATCACTAGTGCCTTCAAAACGATCCGTACATCTCACACAAGTCTTCATTTTCGGGAGACCTTCTTAATGTTTCATTAGTTCTCTCAAATTGTCAAAATATAGGTGATTATGAGTTCTATTACATCGTTCTAGTTCAAATTAGCATCAAAATGAGCAATCACATCACTATCACATCCAAAACGATGCGTAGATCTCACACAAGTCTTCATTTAGGGAGACCTTAATATTGTTTCATTGGTTGTTTCAAATTTTCAAAGAAAGGGGTGATTAAGAGTTCTATTACTTCGTTCTAGTTTGATTAGCGTTAAAACAACAAACCCATTACTATCGTATTCAAAACCATGTGTACATCTCACACAAGGCTTCATTTAGGGAGACCTTATTCTTTTTTATTTTTTGCTAATTCAAGCTGAAATCTTAACATTCCTGCCTTGTGCAGGAATGGATCCCAAGACCTCTTGGACTCAAAGCCTTATGAGTAGATATTTTACGGAGACCTTATTGTTTCATTGGTGCTCTAAAATTGTCAATGAAAGAGGTGATTAGGAGTCCTATAACTTCGTTCTAGTTTGATTAGCATCAAAAGGAGCAATCCCATGACTATCGCGTTAAAAACGACGCGTACATCTCACACAAGTCTTCATTTAAGGAGACCTTGTTATTGTTTCATTGGTTCTCTAAAATTATGAAAGAAGGAGGTGATTAGGAGTTTTATTACTTCGTTCTAATTTGATTAGCATCAAAAGGAGCAATCATATGACTATCGCGTTAAAAACGATGCGTATATCTCTCACAAGTCTTGATTTAGGGAGACCTTTTTATTGTTTCATTGGGTCTCTCAAATTGTCAAAGAAAGAGGTGATTATGAGTCCTATGAATTCGTTCTAGTTTGATTAGCATCAAAAGGAGCAATCATATCACTTGTGCCTTCAAAACGATCCGTACATCTCACACAAGTCTTCATTTAGGGAGATCTTCTTAATGTTTCATTAGTTCTCTTAAATTGTCAAAATATAGGTGATTATGAGTTCTATAACTTCGTTCTAGTTGAAATTAGCATCAAAAGGAGCAATCACATCAATATCGCGTCCAAAACGATGCGTAGATCTCACACAATTCTTTATTTAGGGAGACCTTAATATTGTTTCATTGGTTGTTTCAAATTGACAAAGAAAGAGGTGATTAAGAGTTGTATTACATGGATCTAGTTTGATTAGCGTTAAAACGACAAACCTAATACTATGGTATGCGAGACTTTAAGGATTGGCTTGATGATCTCCACTTGACGGATCTCCGTGCTACTGGCCCTCTTCTCACTTGGTGGGATTCTCAAACTGTTAACCCAACTTATAAGAAGCTTGATCGTGCTTTGGTTAATGATCTCTGGTTGCATTCCTTTCCCAACTCCCATGCCCTCTTTTGCCCAAGGGACCTATCTGATCACTGCCCTGTGGTGATCTATTCTGGTATTTCCTTGCCCCTTTTTCCAAAGCCGTTCTAGTTCTTCAATTTCATGATGGGTCTGGAAAATTATTCTGATGTGGTTCGGACTGCTTGGCTCACTCCTTGCTCGGGTGACCCGCTACAAATTTTGGCTGGGAAGCTGTCTGCTGTAAAGTTTGCGTTAAAGGATCTTAATAAGCGCAATTGAAATCTGATCTCAAATGTGAAGAAAGCTAGGGAATGCCTGCACGCTACCCAGCATGCCATATCCCTCAATCTGGGTGATCCTTCTCTCCTTCTTCTTCAAAGATCCCAATCTGATTCTCTTTGGGCTGCTCTCCTCTTTGAAGAGAAGCTTATTAAGCAAAAATCAAGAATTCAATGGTTGAAGGAAGGTGATAAGAATACGGGTTTCTTCCATAACCAAGTAAAGCAAAGGTGGAACACAAATAAAATTTTAGCTATTGAGAATTCGGAGGGTGAATTATGTTTTGGGCACCTGGCTGTTCAACGTGTTGCCGTTAACCACTTCTGTGATCTTCTTGGAACTCCTTCTACTTCTGATTGCTCCTTTCTCCCTACCCTGGACTCTCTTGGGGCCAAGCTGGTGTCCTCTCAACAAGCTCTTTTGCTTGAAAGGGATGTGTCAGATGCGGAGATTCTGTCCACTCTTATGCACATGAAGAAGAACAAGAGCCCTGGCCCTGATGGGTTTAATGTCAATTTTTTCCTCCATGCTTGGGACATTGTTGGGGAGGTTTTTACTGCTGCTATCCGCTCCTTTTTTAGTCAGGGATTCCTGCTTCGGGGGTCTAACGCCACTGCCATTGCTCTTGGGCCGAAAGTTCCAAACCCTTCTTCTATGAATGATTATAGACCCATCTCCTGCTGTAACACAACCTATAAGTGCATTTCGAAGCTCATTGCGTCTAGGCTTAAGGATATTCTTCCTTCCATCATATCTCCCTTCCAATCTGCTTTTGTTCCGGGAAGGAGGATTGGGGATAACATTCTTCTTGCTCAGGAATTATTCAGAAATTACCACAGACCCTCTGGCCCGGCTAGGTGTGCTTTAAAGATTGACCTCAGGAAGGCATTTGACTCTGTTTCCTGGGATTTTCTGTGGGCTGCTCTTAAAGTTTTCAAGTTCCCTCCCAAATTTATTTATTGGATAAAGGCTTGCATCTCCACTTCCAGTTTCTCTGTTAAGGTTAATGGGGCTTTATGTGGTTACTTCAAAGGGGCCAAAGGCCTCAGACAAGGTGACCCCTTATCCCCCTACCTCTTTGTCAATATTATGGAAGTCTTATCTCTTATGCTCACCCAGACCTCGAAGCAGGCCTCTTTCAAGTTTCATTGGCGTTCTGCGCCATTATCTCTCACCCACCTTTGCTTTGCGGATGATATTCTTATTTTTTGTCATGGTGACATTGATTCTGTCAAGAATATTAAGACTTGTCTTGACCAATTTTCCTTGGGCTCGGGGCTCCACGTTAATGCCTCGAAGAGTATGTGTTTCCTCTCCCATGTCCCTCCTGCCCAATCGGATCTTATTATTAGCCTTTTAAACTTCTAATTGGGGGGTTTCCCTGCAAAATTCTTGGGGGTTCCCTTGATCACCTCGAAACTTAGCCTTGCGGAGTGCCGGCCCCTTCTTGATAGGGTCAAAGCCAAAATAAGCTCTTGGACCAATAAATTTCTCTCATACGTCGGTCGTATGCAACTTATCAAGTCTGTTATCTTCGCCACCCAAGCCTATTGGTCGGCTCACTTCATTCTTCCTGCACCAGTTTTGAAAGATCTTCAGTCTTCCATGTCTAGATTCTTATGGAAGGGCCCATCCATGGACATGCATGGCTCTAAAGTTGCTTGGACGAACATATGTCTTCCTTTTGCTGAGGGTGGTCTTGCAATAAAAAATCTTGTGGAATGGAATAAATCGCTTATCTTATTACAACTTTGGCATGTCATCAACCCCTTTTCATCCTCTCTTTGGGCTAAATGGGTTCATGCTACTAAGCTAAAGAATAAATCTTTCTGGGCTATTCCTATTCCTTCTGACTGCTCTTGGATATGGAGGAAAGTGTTGCAATGCAGGGATCTTGCCCGTAGGCACATCTCTTATGACATAGGAAATGGTGCTAATACTAGCTTATGGTTCGACCCATGGATTGGTCAATCTTCTTTGTCCAATTCTGTTCATTCGTCTCTGATTGTTAACTCCGGCCTTGGTCCCCACGCCTGTGTGAATAGCATTATTCAAAACTCTAGGTGGGTGTTGCCTGCATCAAATCATCAAGATGTCATTGCGTTTTGAAATTCCTTTGACTTTTCTAGATCGTGTAATTCAGCGAACTGTGATGGCCTCCTCTGGGAGGGAACCAAAGCTAAAGTTGTTAAGGCTGCTACTATTTGGAATTCTATTCGGATAACTGGGCCAACTGTGTCTTGGCATAGCTTGGTTTGGCATAAGATTGTGCCCCCCCGGCAATCTTTTATTCTCTGGCTAGCTTTTCATAAGGGGCTTCGGACCCTTGACAATTTGACTCCATTTGGCCTTGATATCAACCCTATGTGTGTGCTTTGCTCGAATGATAGGGAAACATTCAACCATTTATTCTTCGAATGCTCCTTCTCTTTTCAGATTTTGGTTGCTGTCCTTAGGCAGTGCGGTTGGAGAGGGTTTAGTAGGAGTTGGGCCTCCATTACTTGCTTTATCTATTCCCGCTCTTGCAAAAAATTTCATTATAGTCTTCTCCATTCTGGATTTGCTACTGTGGTTTATAAAATATGGACCGAAAGGAATGCTAGGATTTTCTCACATTCTTCCATACCTGCTCGGACTCTTATCCGTGATATTATTCATTTGATTAAGTGTGGGCTTCACTCCAATGCCAAATTTCAAAAAATTAAGTCTAGAATTTGCTATAGATCCTTTGTGTTGTAACTATGCTTGTTCTGTTCCTGTGAGTTCATGGGTGGGATTGTTGTTCCTGTGTGAACATGGGTGGGACTCCTGTTAAGTTCCTGCTCTGTTCTGGTCCCAGCCAGTTTGGACTATTTCTGCTGCTGTTTGTTGATGCTGGCTGCTGTCACTTGTTAGTCGGCTATGCACTCTGCTGCGTGCTTTCCGAGTATTTGGGCTGTGTGCTGCCGGCTGCTGCCTTGGGCATCTGGGTTCCCTCTTTTCTGCTGCTGCCGATTTACTGCTGCTGCTTCCTGGTTGGGTCTCTCCCTTGAGCTTGGATGCTTGGGTCTGTTGCTGTTAGTCTGCCAGTCAGTCTGTTTCCTGGGTTTGCAGTTCTGGTTGGGTTTGCTGCTTTGGTTCTTGCTGTTGCTGGCCTCTGGTTTTCTTGATTGCTGTTTCTATGTTCTGTGTGCAGTTCCTTGTTCATGTTTTGCCAGTTCTGTGTGCAGTTCTTTGTCCAAGTTGCCTCTCCTTGTTCTGGTTTTGGTCTTGGATTTGCTGATGTGTGGCGTTGTGGTTTGCTGGCTGTCCATCTGCTGCTGCTGCTGCTGCTGTGGTCTGTTGCATCTTGTTTGCTATTGCTGGTTTGTGGTCAGCCCATTGATGCTGGTTGCTGCGGAATGTTTCTTGTGGTCTGCTGCAGCTTGCTGCAGTGTTTTAGCAGTTTCTGCAGTCTTTGCTCCTTTGCAATTTCTGCAAGTTTCTGCAATTTGCTTGATGCCTTTTGGGTTTTGGCTGCTTCTTGGGAATTTGCTGCTGCTTTTGAGTTTTCTGTTGCGCTTGTTGGAGAGTTTTCTCATGTTGCAATCACGTCTCTTGCTGCGACAGTCGGTTATTATGTGCATGTATGCCGCTTTTGGCTTTGACCAATGGCTACAGGCTGTGTTCAGAAGGCCTTGATGCTGCTGGTTATTTCTTGGTTTGGCCTAGCCTCCTGCGGTTGGGATCGGTTTGTTGGTTGTTTGGCAACATGGCCCTGTTCCTGTCTTGGTCTGCTGGGATTTCTTTCTGTCATTGGTCTCCTGCAGTCTGCTGCTTCTAGGGTTTTATGGTGTATTTATCTTGTTGTTTGCTTTGGCATTTTTCTTGTTTTTTTTTGCCATATTTGTTGGGTGTCCGCCTTGTAACTTATATAGTCTTAACATCATAGGGCATGTCCTATGTTGTCTTCGCTATATTCTGATTGGGTTTCTCCCATGAGGTCTTGTATTCCGCTTTAATTTTTAATTCAGTCTAAATTTAGCACAAAAAAAAGGAGCAATCCCATGAATATCGCATTAAAAACGATGCGTACTTCTCACACATGTCATCATTTAAGGAAACTTTATTGTTTTATTGGTTCTCTAAAATTGTGAAAGAAGGAGGCGATTAGAAGTTTTATTACTTCGTTCTAATTTGATTAGCATCAAAAGGAGCAATCCCATGACTCTCGCTTTAAAAACGATGCGTACATCTCACACAAGTCTTGATTTAGGGAGACCTTCTTATTATTTCATTGGATCTCTCAAATTGTCAAAGAAAGAGATGATTATGAGTCCTATGAATTCGTTCTAGTTTGATTAGCATCAAAAGGAGCAATCCTGTCACTAGTGCCTTCAAAACGATACGTATATCTCACAGAAGTCTTCATTTAGGGAGACCTTCTATTAGTTCTCTCAAATTGTCAAAATATAGGTGATTATAAGTTCTATTACTTCGTTCTAGTTGAATATAGCATCAAAAAGAGCAATCACATCACTATCGCGTCCAAAACGATGCGTAGATCTTACACAAGTCTTCATTTAGGGAGACCGTCATATTGTTTCAATGGTTTTTTCAAATTTACAAAGAAAGAGGTGATTAAGAGTTGTATTACTTCGTTGTAGTTTGATTAGCGTCAAAAGGAGAAACCCATGACTATCGGGTTCAAAATCAAGCGTACTGTTGGGTTTGTACGAAATCGTGACGCAATCAAATTGCAAAAATTAGCGGAAGCATGGTATATCAGAGTTTAAAAAAATTTCTACAAAACCATTACCCGGATCATCCTTTATGCAAATTATTAATTTAAAACGATAAATAAGAAGTTATGCAATCGTACCCTTGTAGAACGAAGCTTCCACAGGTACTAGTTCAACTCCTTGTTCTTCGTGATCTCCTTGAATTTCCGGGTTAGATTCTTTCCTTTGATCAACGTTAGCCACCCAAGTGTTTGGCCTCTATAGAAAATGAGTACTCTCCAACAATTGGAATTGCATCATCTAATATCTATTATAAGACTCCTCTTATATAGATATTAGTCAACCCTTCTAATCCTATTAGACATGAGATTTCTTTTAATTAATTAAACTCCTTTAATTAATTTAGGCTTCCCACCACATGAGAATAATTAATTAAATTCATTTAATTAATTTGTCTCATAATTTTATTAGGAATAAATGAGAGTACTAAATATTAAATTAATTACTAAACTCCTTTAGAAATTAAAATAATAATAATTGTAATAATATTAATAAGACTCCTCTTATTAATTTATATTTAATATTTCCAAAATATTAAATAATAAACATTAAGCTATTTAATTTATTCTATCACCATAGATTAAATTAATTATACTTAATGCATTATTACGATTATGCCATTACCTTCTTAAATAATTATTCTTCCTTTTATGGTGTGACCCTTTAGGTTCTCCATATTAAACCGGTTGTGAATAAATCAATTAAAACAATTTTAATCTTATTTAAATAAATAAATTAAACTAATAATCTATTTAAATAAATAATATTTATTCTACAATAGGGATAAGCCTCCCTAGCGATCAACGACTTTCCAGATAATATAGATTTCAACATTAATCATAAAAGAACCTGTGAGTTAATAGTTACCATACAATTCAATCCTTCCACCATACAATGTCCCGATTAAATATAAGACATGGATTTACTGTCAAGTCTTATTTTATTTAATTATATGTATTTCGATTAGAAAATGCACAACTCCAAATAATGCAAATTAAAAACTCCTTTCTAATTTCATTTCACCTTGGCCAAGGATTCCTGGGTTGTCATTTAACGAATCACATAGGACATATCTCCTCTTTTACTATAGGTGGTAGATTCTTTATTGATCATTCATTATCTTCATATGTAACTCATTATACCCAAGCATACCCTATATATGCCTTAAAAGGTCTTAAGGAATAAGTCAAAGTATAATTTGTTACATACAAGATACTATGATGATCTCAAGTCCAAGGATCACTTGTACTACTATCACATTAGGAATTCCTATTGACATGCGAGTAAAACTCCATTAGGTATTTCATAGCGAATCACGTTCAGTGAACTTATTCTCCAATAAGCACCTACATACTTGCTTTAGTGTCTCCACACAAATGATCATGAGATCAATCATCCTCATCCAATGAGCAAGCAACATATGTACCAATCTATCCGGATTTACTAATCCCCTTTTTAGTAATCCCACGATTGAGAACTATTTTAGTTTTAAAATTTTCTAAGAATTTAGATCTCATTAGCATGATCATCATCATGATTCTAAAAGCATTGCTTAAAACTATGGGTTATTTACATATTATAAAACAGCAACATATATATAATTAAATGCCTTTAATAAATGAATATTTTATTAATAAATAAATAAGATTGTTTACAAAGTACGTGCTTTATCATCATACATGATTGGCTTGTATGCACACTACTATCAATCTCCCACTTGCACTAAAGCCAATCGCCATGGTATCTCATACCCATCTTCTCTAAGTGACGATCAAACTGCTGTTGTGTTAAAGCTTTAGTAAATGGATCTGCAATGTTGTCTTGAGAGTCAACACGCTCCAAGGTGACGTCTCCTCTTTCAATGATCTCCCTGATCAAGTGAAATCGCCGCAACACGTGTTTAGATTTCTGATGAGACCTCGGTTCCTTAGCCTGTGCAACTGCTCCGGTGTTGTCACAGTAAACGGGAACTGCTTCTCCAATGCTAGGAACCACACCAAGTTCAGTTATGAACTTCTTCATCCAAACAGCTTCCTTTGCAGCTTCACTTGCAGCTATATACTCTGCCTCTGTCACTGAATCAGCAACTGTTTGCTGCTTGGAACTCTTCCAACTCACTGCGCCTCCGTTCAAGGTAAAAACATACCCCGAAACAGATTTACTGTGTTCTTGGTCCGTTTGAAAACTTGAGTCTGTGAAACCCTCGAGTTTTAATTCAGACCCACCGTAGACAAGAAAAATATCCTTAGTCCTTCTCAAGTATTTTAGGATATTCTTCACTGCCTTCCAGTGCTCTTCTCCTGGATTCGACTGGTATCTGCTCGTTACACTAAGTGAATGAGCAACATCCGGTCTAGTACATATCATACCGTACATGATAGATCCTATTGCAGAAGCATAAGGGATCTTACTCATACGGTCTCTCTCCTCAGGTGTCTTTGGGGCCTGTTTCTTGGAGAGATGTATTCCATGGCTCATCGGCATGAGACCTCTTTTGGAATCTTCCATGCTAAATCTCTTTAGCATTGTTTCAATGTACGTCCCTTGGGATAAACCAAGCATCCTTTTAGATCTATCTCTATAGATCTTTATCCCCAAAATATAGGATGCTTCTCCCAAGTCCTTCATGGAGAAGTGTTTAGATAACCAGATTTTAATCGATTGTAGCATAGGAATGTCATTCCCTATCAGTAATATATCATCAACATATAATACAAGGAATGAAATTGCGCTCCCACTAACCTTCTTGTACACACATGGTTCATCGTCATTTTTGATAAAATCAAACTCTTTGATTGTCTCATCAAAACGAATGTTCCATCTACGAGAAGCTTGCTTCAATCCATAAATGGATCGTTGCAGCTTACAGACTTGATTTATTCCAACCTTTGAAACAAATCCCTCTGGCTGTGTCATATACACATCCTCCTCAAGTTTTCCATTGAGGAAGGCCGTTTTCACGTCCATCTGCCATATCTCATAGTCGTTATAAGCTGCAATCGCAAGCAAAATCCGAATGGACTTGAGCATAGCTACTGGTGAAAAGGTTTCATCATAGTCAACTCCTTGTCTTTGTTTGAAACCTTTTGCAACCAGTCGGGCCTTATAGGTCTCTACCTTGCCGTCCGCTCCAGTCTTTCTTTTAAAGACCCATTTACACCCAATAGGCTTAATGCCTTCAGGTGGTGAAACCAAAGTCCATACTTTGTTTTCATACATGGAGTCCATTTCGGATTTCATGGCTTCAAGCCATTTCCTTGAGTCTTTATTACTCATGGCCTGTTCGTAATTCAATGGATCATCATCATTCATGATGTGTACCTCATCGTCATCTTCTATAACGAATCCATACCTCTCAGGTATCTTCGGTACTCTCCCAGATTTACGAACAGGGTGTGGTATAGTAGGTTCTTCTACTTGGTCAGGTACCTGACTTTGATCCGTGGTAATTTGTGGTTCTTGAACTTCTTCAAGATATATCTTACTCCCACTGACCCCTTCATGGATAAACTCCTTTTCCAAGAAGGCAGCATGTTTCGCAACAAACACCTTTTGATCAGTTGGATGATAGAAATAATACCCTACAGTTTCTTTAGGGTATCCCACAAATCTACACTTTTCTGATTTAGTCTGTAGCTTATCATGTTCAAACTTTTTGACATAAGCTGGACAACCCCAAGTCTTAACATGCTTAAGATTTGGTTTCCTCCCCTTCCACATCTCATATGGAGTCTTTGGGGCGGATTTGGTAGGTACCTTGTTAAGTAGGTATGCAGCCGTTTCTAGGGCATATCCCCATAAGGAAATTGGAAGGTCGGTAAAACTCATCATGGATCGAACCATGTCTAACAGTGTTCGATTTCTCCTTTCAGATACTCCATTTAACTGTGGTGTACCTGGAGGAGTCCATTGTGAGATTATACCATTTTCTTTGAGACAATTGAGAAACTCACCGCTTAAGTATTCTCCACCTCGATCTGATCGAAGTATCTTTATACTCTTGCCCGTTTGTTTCTCTACTTCACTTCTGAACTCTTTGAATTTTTCAAATGATTCTGACTTGTATTTCATTAAATACACATATCCAAATCTTGAGTGATCATCAGTGAAAGTAATAAAATAAGAATACCCACCCCGTGCACTTGTTGTCATAGGCCCACATACGTCTGTGTGAATCAATGCCAACAACTCTGTAACTCTTTCTCCTTTTCCACTAAAAGGAGATTTAGTCATTTTACCCATGAGACAAGATTCACAAGTTGGATATGATTCATAATCGGATAGCTCGAGGAGCCCATCTTTATGCAACTTGGATAATCTTGTTTCATTGATATGACCGAGTCTACAGTGCCACATGTAGGTATAATTAATATCATCTCTTTTCCTTTTCCTAGTTTGTTCAATTTGAAATATATTTTCTTGTAAGTCAAGTGTATAAAGTCCATTTCGCAAATTTCCAATACCATATAAAACATCGTCTTTATAAATAGAACAACTATTGTTCTTTATAACAACGTTAAATCCTTCCATATCCAATACAGAAATTGAAATAATATTTTTAATAATATTCGGAACATAATAACAATTATTAAGATAAATGGACTTGCCCGAAGGCATTGCTAAATAATAAGTTCCTACAGCTAATGCAGCAACCTTTGCTCCATTCCCCACTCATAGGATCACCTCATCATTGTTCAGCTTTCTACTTCTGACCAGTCCCTGCACAGTATTACATATGTGAGAACCACAGCCGGTATCCAATACCCAAGTAGAATTATGACTTTCAGAAAAATTAATTTCAATCATAAACAAACCTTGATTGGAAGTCGAAGCTTCTCCAAGCTTCTTCTCTGCTAGATACTTCTTGCAGTTCCTTTTCCAATGTCCCGGCTTGTTGCAATGAAAGCACATTCCTTTAGCTGGTTCAGGTTTCTTTTGTTCCTTTTCTTTTCCCTTTCCCTTAGCCTTCTTGGATTTCTTCTTTTCAGAAGATACCTTAGGTCTCTTCCTTTTATTGGAAGAATCCACCATCAAGATATGGTTCTTCTTGGATGGGAAGTGACCTTCTGCAGTTTTCAGCATGTTAAGCAGCTCAGGCAAGCTGACATCTAGCTTATTCATGTGAAAATTAACCACAAACTGCGAGAAGGTCTCAGGGAGTGACTGCAAGACCAAGTCTTGACTCAGCTCCCCATCCATGACGAACCCCAGCTGTCCAAGGCGTTCAATCAAATTGATCACCTTTAGGATATGAGTCTCGACGGCAGTACCCTCGGTCATCCGAGATCGGAAGAGCTCCTTAGATATCTCATATCTAGCAGTCCTACTCTGTTCACCATACAACTCCTTGAGGTGAAGCAGCATAGCAGGAGCATCCATTTTTTCGTGCTGACGCTGAAGCTCGTTATTCATGGATGCGAGCATGATGCATTGAGCCACAGATGCATCATTTTGCCACTTATTGAAAGTGGCAATCTCTTCCTCAGAGGCTGTTTCTGAAACAGATTCAGGGACAGTTGAATTTAGGACATAAGAAATCTTTTCAGCAGTGAGAACAATTCTCAGATTTCTTAGCCAGTCCTCATAATTCGGCCCGGTAAGCTTGTTTGCATCAAGTATGCTTCGTAGTGAGATTAGTGATTTAGACATTTTTTAAAATTCTGCATGTGAAAGAAAATAACATTTTAGCAAACATTCATTTTATTAACTTTGCATACCAAAATAAATTTAGGTCTTTATTTTAAATTGGTATCTCCCACTATTTTTATCAAACTATATTACCCTCACTTATATAGTTCGGCAACATCTAATTAAAGATTTGCTAGTGAGAATAAGGATCCCATTTCAAATGTATATAACCTTGTGGATAGCACAACAAGCGATATACAAATAAATAGGTAGACAACTCTTGTCAATTACATCACCATGTAATTCCTTTTATTTTGCCTCTTAAATCATAATGGTCAAGTGTGTGCACATCCGAACTAAAATGATTTAAGTTAAGTCCAGCCTAGCACTTCCATAAATTCAAAAAAGAAAAATGTTCGTCCTTGTGGATAGCACAACAAGACTAGATCGTTCAATTTTCTTGATAAGCATCAAATGTGATTAATTAACATCTTAAATATGCAATACTCGCCTTGTGGATAGCACAACAAGCTCATATTAAATATTTAATACTCTATTAATTTATCATGCTAGAAGGCGACGTTCGATATTTCTAATATCATTTGAACGCTTCGGACTTAATATTATTTCTTTGAGGGGTTTGTTATTATTTGTCTCATCTTGTTTAGCGCGCATGCCCATATATATATAAAATACGCGTCATTTTATTAAACATGCGAAGCATGTTTGCATAAAATATAATATATATAATATTTAGCATGCAATATAGAATACTATATTCTACCCGGATTGATTATGGACTTTTATTCTAGTTTGGTTCACTAGAGCCACCAAGTGAACCAAAAGGTCAAACCTAGGAGTGCAAGAATTTAAATTTAAACGTAACTATTACATTTAAACCCGGGCTCCATACAAATGGGTCTTCACGCACTCCTTGCTCCTTGGTCTCCAATTTCTTCAAAATAATTCTAACTATTTCTATTACATTAAACTATTTAATTTAAATAGAAACCTTGATCAGCAGTCAAGGGGAAGTACATAGAAGGGAGATAGAATTTTACATTAAGAAAAATTAGAGAAGACGAGGTACGCAAACCCCATTTAATAAAATCCATTCATTCAAGCATTCAACTAAAATAAAATCCAATCGCATTGGTCAATTAGTCCATAATCAATCCCTATTTATTATCATACATATCACCATATATATCAATAAATAAATATCCATCTCATGAATTAAAATATTCCATATATATATGAGTATCATTTAATGGGCAATTTTAATTTTGCAATTTTTGCAATTTGATTGCGTCACGATTTCGTACAAACCCAACAGTGGTATCAGAGTTTAAAAAAATTTCTACAAAACCATTACCAGGATCATCCTTTATGCAAATTATTAATTTAAAACGATAAATAAGAAGTTATGGAATCGTACCCTTGTAGAACGAAGCTTCCACAGGTACTAGTTCAACTCCTTGTTCTTCGTGATCTCCTTGAATTTCTGGGTTAGATTCTTTCCTTTGATCAACGTTAGCCACCCAAGTGTTTGGCCTCTATAGAAAAGGAGTACTCTCCAACAATTGGAATTGCATCATCTAATATCTATTATAAGACTCTTCTTATATAGATATTAGTCAACCCTTCTAATCCTATTAGACATGAGATTTCTTTTAATTAATTAAACTCCTTTAATTAATTTAGGCTTCCCACCACATGGGAATAATTAATTAAATTCATTTAATTAATTTGTCTCCTAATCTTATTAGGAATAAATGAGAGTACTAAATATTAAATTAATTACTAAACTCCTTTAGAAATTAAAATAATAATAATTGTAATAATATTAATAAGACTCCTCTTATTAATTTATATTTAATATTTCCAAAATATTAAATAATAAACATTAAGCTATTTAATTTATTCTATCACCATAGATTAAATTAATTATACTTAATGCATTATTACGATTATGCCATTACCTTCTTAAATAATTATTCTTCCTTTTATGGTGTGACCCTTTAGGTTCTCCATATTAAACCGGTTGTGAATAAATCAATTAAAATAATTTTAATCTTATTTAAATAAATAAATTAAACTAATAATCTATTTAAATAAATAATATTTATTCTACAATAGGGATAAGCCTCCCTAGCGATCAACGACTTTTCAGATAATATAGATTTCAACATTAATCATAAAAGAACCTGTGAGTTAATAGTTACCATACAATTCAATCCTTCCACCATACAATGTCCCAATTAAATATAAGACATGGATTTACTGTCAAGTCTTATTTTATTTAATTATATGTATTTCGATTAGAAAATGCACAACTCCAAATAATGCAAATTAAAAACTCCTTTCTAATTTCATTTCACCTTGGCCAAGGATTCCTGGGTTGTCATTTAACGAATCACATAGGACATATCTCCTCTTTTACTAGAGGTGGTAGATTCTTTATTGATCATTGTCTTCATATGTAACTCATTATACCCAAGCATACCCTATATATGCCTTAAAAGGTCTTAAGGAATAAGTCAAAGTATAATTTGTTACATACAAGATACTATGATGATCTCAAGTCCAAGGATCACTTGTACTACTATCACATTAGGAATTCCTATTGACATGCGAGTAAAACTCCATTAGGTATTCCATAGCGAATCACGTTCAGTGAACTTATTCTCCAATAAGCACCTACATACTTGCTTTAGTGTCTCCACACAAATGATCATGAGATCAATCATCCTTATCCAATGAGCAAGCAACATATGTACCAATCTATCCGGATTTACTAATCCCCTTTTTAGTAATCCCACGATTGAGAACTATTTTAGTTTTAAAACTTTCTAAGAATTTAGATCTCATTAGCATGATCATCATCATGATTCTAAAAGCATTGCTTAAAACTATGGGTTATTTACATATTATAAAACAGCAACATGTATATAATTAAATGCCTTTAATAAATGAATATTTTATTAATAAATAAATAAGATTGTTTACAAAGTACGTGCTTTATCATCATACATGATTGGCTTGTATGCACACTACTATCACGTACATCTCACAAAAGTATTCATTTTGGAAAACCTTCTTATTGTTTCATTGGTGCACTAAAATTGTCAAAGAAAGAATTGATTAGGAGTCCTATAACTTCGTTCAAGTTTGATTAGCATCAAAAGGAGCAATCCCATGATTATCGCATTAAAAACGATGCGTACATCTTACACATGTCTTCATTTACCACCTTTATATTGTTTCATTTATTCTCTAAAATTTTGAAAGAAGGAGGTGATTAGGAGTCTTATTACTTCGTTCTAATTTGATTAGCATCAAAAGGAGCAATCCCATGACTATCGCGTTAAAAACGATGCGTACATCTCACACAAGTCTTGATTTAGGGAGACTTTCTTATTGTTTCATTGGGTCTCTCAAATTGTCAAAGAAAGAGGTGATTATGAGTCCTATGATTTCGTTCTAGTTTGATTAGCATCAAAAGGAGCAATCCTATCACTAGTGCCTTCAAAACGATCCGTACATCTCAACACAAGTCTTCATTTAGGGAGACCTTCTTAATGTTTCATTAGTTCTCTCAAATTGTCAAAATATAGGTGATTATGAGTTCTATTACTTCGTTCTAGTTGAAATTAGCATCAAAAGTAGAAATCACATCACTATCGCGTCCAAAACGATGCGTAGATCTCACACAAGTCTTCATTTAGGGAGACCTTCATATTATTTCATTGGTTTTTTCAAATTTACAAAGAAAGAGGTGATTAAGAGTTGTATTACTTCGTTCTAGTTTGATTAGCGTCAAAAGGAGAAACCCATGACTATCGGGTTCAAAATCAAGTGTACATCTCACAAAAGTATTCATTTTGGGAGACCTTCTTATTGTTTCATTGGTGCACAAAAATTGTAAAAGAAAGAAGTGATAAGGAGTCCTATAACTTCGTTCTACTTTGATTAGCATCAAAATGAGCAATCCCATGACTATCGCGTTAAAAACGATGCGTACATCTCACGCATGTCTTCATTTGAGGAGGCCCTCTTATTGTTTCGTTGGTTCTCTAAAATTGTGAAAGAAGGAGGTGATTAGGAGTTTTATACCTCGTTCTAATTTGATTAGCATCAAAAGGGGCAATCCTATGACTATTGCGTTAAAAACGATGTGTACATCTCACACAAGTCTTGATTTAGGGAGACCTTCTTATTGTTTCATTGGGTCTCTCAAATTGTCAAGGAAAGAGGTGATTATTATTCCTATGAAATAGTTCTAGTTTGATTAGCATCAAAAAGAGCAATCCTGTCACTAGTGCCTTCAAAACGATCCATACATCTCATACAAGTCTTCATTTAGGGAGACCTTCTAAATGTTTCATTAGTTCTCTCAAATTGTCAAAATATAGGTTATTATAAGTTCTATTACTTCGTCCTAGTTGAATATAGTATCAAAGGAGTAATCACATCACCATTGCGTCCAAAACGATACGTAGATCTTACACAAGTCTTCATTTAGGGAGACCGTCATATCGTTTCATTGGTTTTTTCAAATTTAGATAGAAATAGGTGATTAAGAGTTGTATTACTTCGTTCTAGATTGATTAGCGTCAAAAGGAGAAACCCATGACTATTGGGCTCAAAATCAAGCGTACATCTTACAAAAGAATTCATTTTGGGAGACCTTCTTATTGTTTTATTGGTGCACTAAAATTGTCAAAGAAAGAAATGATTAGGAGTCCTATAACTTCGTTCTAATTTGATTAGCATCAAAAGGAGCTATCCCATTACTATCGCGTTAAAAACGATGTGTCTATCTCACACATGTTTTCATTTAAAGAGACCTTCTTTTTTTTTCATTGGTTCTCTAAAATTGTGAAAGAAGGAGGTGATTAGTAGTCTTATTACTTCGTTCTAATTTGATTAGCATCAAAAGTAGCAATCCTATGACTATCGCGTTAAAAACGATGCGTACATCTCACACAAGTCTTGATATAGGGAGACCTTCTTATTTTTTCATTGGTTCTCTAAAATTGTGAAAGAAGGAGGTGATTAGTAGTCTTATTACTTCGTTCTAGTTTCATTAACATCAAAAGGAGCAATCCGATGACTATCGCATTAAAAACGATGCGTACATCTTACACATGTCTTCATTTAAGGAGACTTTCTTATTATTTCATTTGTTCTCTAAAATTGTGAAAGAAGGAGGTGATTAGAAGTTTTATTACTTCGTTCTAATTTGATTAGCATCAAAAGGAGCAATCCCATGACAATCGGGTTAAAAACGATGCGTACATCTCACACAAGTCTTGATTTAGGGAGACCTTCTTATTTTTTCATTGTGTCTCTCAACTTGTCAAAGAAAGGGGTGATTATGAGTCCTATGAATTCGTTCTAGTTTGATTAGCATCAAAAGGAGCAATCCTATCACTAGTGCCTTCAAAACGATCCGTACATCTCACACAAGTCTTCATTTTGGGAGACCTTCTTAATGTTTCATTAGTTCTCTCAAATTGTCAAAATATAGGTGATTATGAGTTCTATTACTTTGTTCTAGTAGAAAATAGCATCAAAATGAGAAATCACATCACTATTGCGTCCAAAACGATGCGTAGATCTCACACAAGTCTTCATTTAGGGAGACCTTAATATTGTTTCATTGGTTGCTTCAAATTTACAAAGAAAGAGGTGATTAAGAGTTGAATTACTTCGTCCTAGTTTGATTAGCGTCAAAACGACAAACCCATTACTATCGCGTTCAAAACCTTGTGTACATCTCACACAAGGCTTTATTTAGGGAGACCTTCTAATTGTTTCATTGGTGCCCTAAAATTGTCAAACAAAGAGGTGATTATGATTCCTATAACTTCGTTCAAGTTTGATTAGCATCAAAATGAGCAATCCCATGACTATCGCGTTAAAAATGGCGCGTACATCTCACGCAAGTCTTCATTTAAGGAGACCTTGTTATTGTTTCATTGGTTCTCTAAAATTGTGAAAGAAGGAGGTGATTAGGAGTTTTATTACTTCGTTCTACTTTGATTAGCATCAAAAAGAGCAATCATACGACTATCGCGTTAAAAACGTTGCGTACATCTCACACAAGTCTTGATTTAGGGAGACCTTCTTATTGTTTCATTGGGTCTCTCAAATTGTCAAAGAAAGAGGTGATTATTATTCCTATTAATTCGTTCTAATTTGATTAGCATCAAAAGGGGCAATCCTATCACTAGTGCCTTCAAAACGATCCGTACATCTCACACAAGTCTTCATTTAGGGAGACCTTCTTAATGTTTCATTAGTTCTCTCAAATTGTCAAAATATAGGTGATTATAAGTTATATTACTTCTTTCTAGTTGAAATTAGCATCAAAAGTAGAAATCACATCACTATCGCGTCCAAACTGATGCGTAGATCTCACGCAAGCCTTCATTTTGGGAGGCCTTCATATTATTTCATTGGTTTTTTCAAATTTACAAAGAAAGAGGTGATTAAGAGTTGTATTACTTTGTTCTAGTTTGATTAGCATCAAAAGAAGAAACCCATGACTATCATGTTCAAAATCAAGTGTACATCTCACAAAAGTATTCATTTTGGGAGACTTTCTTATTGTTTCATTGGTGTACAAAAATTTTAAAAGAAAGAAGTGATTAAGAGTCCTATAACTTCGTTCTAGTTTGATTAGCATCAAAATGAGCAATCCCATGACTATCGCGTTAAAAACGACGCGTACATCTCACACAAGTCTTCCTTTAACGAGACCTTGTTATTGTTTCATTGGTTCTCTAAAATTGTGAAAGAAGGAGGTGATTAGGAGTTTTATTACTTCGTTCTACTTTGATTAGCATCAAAAAGAGCAATCCTATTACTATCGCGTTAAAAACGTTGCGTACATCTCACACAAGTCTTGATTTAGGGAGACCTTCTTATTGTTTCATTGGGTCTCTCAAATTTTCAAAGAAAGAGGTGATTATTATTCCTATGAATTCGTTCTAATTTGATTAGCATCAAAAGGAGCAATCCTGTCACTAGTGCCTTCAAAATGATCAGTACATCTCAACACAAGTCTTCATTTAGGGAGACCTTCTTAATGTTTTCTTAGTTCTCTCAAATTCTCAAAATATAGGTGATTATGAGTTCTATTACATCCTTCTAGTTGAAATTAGCATCAAAAGTAGAAATCACATCACTATCGCGTCCAAAACGATGCGTAGATCTCACCCAAGTCTTTATTTAGGGAGACCTTCATATTATTTTATTGGTTTTTTCAAAATTACAAAGAAAGAGGTGATTAAGAGTTGTATTACTTCGTTCTAGTTTGATTAGAGTCAAAAGGAGAAACCCATGACTATCGCTTTCAAAATCATGTGTACATCTCACAAAAGTATTCATTTTGGGAGACCTTCTTATTGTTTCATTGGTGCACAAAAATTGTTTAAGAAAGAAGTGATTAAGAGTCGTATAACTTCGTTCTAGTTTGATTAGCATCAAAATGAGCAATCCCATGACTATCGCGTTAAAAACGATGCGTACATCTCACACATGTCTTCATTTAAGAAGGCCTTCTTATTGTTTCATTGGTTCTCTAAAATTGTGAAAGAAGGAGGTGATTAGAAGTTTTATTACCTCGTTCTAATTTGATTATCATCAAAAGGAGCAATCCCATGACTATCGCGTTAAAAACGATGCGTACATCTCACACAAGTCTTGATTTAGGGAGACCTTTTTATTGTTTCATTAGGTCTCTCAAATTGTCAAAGAAAGAGGTGATTATGAGTCCTATGAATTCTTTCTAGTTTGATTAGCATCAAAAGGAGCAATCCTGTCACTAGTGCCTTCAAAACGATCCGTACATCTCAACACAAGTCTTCATTTTGGGAGACCTTCTTAATGTTTCATTACTTCTCTCAAATTGTCAAAATATAGGTGATTATGAGTTCTATTACTTCGTTCTAGTTGAAATTAGCATCAAAAGTAGAAATCACATCACTACCACGTCAAAAACGATGCGTAGATCTCACACAAGCCTTCATTTAGGGAGACCTTCATATTATTTCATTGGTTTTTTCAAAATTACAAAGAAAGAGGTGATTAAGAGTTGTATTACTTCGTTCTAGTTTGATTAGCCTCAAAAGGAGAAACCCATGACTATCGGGTTGAAAATCAAGTGTAAATCTCACAAAAGTATTCATTTTGGGAGACCTACTTATTTTTTCATTGGTGCACAAAAATTGTAAAAGAAAGAAGTGATTAGGAGTCCTATAACTTCGTTCTATTTTGATTAGCATCAAAATGAGCAATCCCATGACTATCGCGTTAAAAATGATGCTTACATCTCACACATGTCTTCATTTAAGGAGACCTTCTTACTGTTTCATTGGTTCTCTAAAATTGTGAAAGATGGAGGTGATTAGAAGTTTTATTACTTCGTTCTAATTTGATTAGCAACAAAAGGAGCAATCCCATGACTATCGCGTTAAAAACGATGCGTACATCTCACACAAGTCTAGATTTAGGGAGACCTTCTTATTGTTTCATTGCGTCTCTCAAATTGTCAAAGAAAGAGGTGATTATGAGTCCTATGAATTCGTTCGAGTTTGATTAGCATCAAAAGGAGCAATCCTGTCACTAGTGCCTTCAAAATGATCAGTACATCTCAACACAAGTCTTCATTTAGGGAGACCTTCTTAATGTTTTCTTAGTTCTCTCAAATTGTCAAAATATAGGTGATTTTGAGTTCTATTACTTCGTTCTAGTTGAAATTAGCATCAAAAGTAGAAATCACATCACTATCGCCTCCAAAACGATGCGTATATCTCACCCAAGTCTTTATTTAGGGAGACCTTCATATTATTTTTTTGGTTTTTTCAAAATTACAAAGAAAGAGGTGATTAAGAGTTGTATTACTTCGTTCTAGTTTGATTAGCGTCAAAAGGAGAAACCCATGACTATCGCTTTCAAAACCATGTGTACATTTCACAAAAGTATTCATTTTGGGAGACCTTCTTATTGTTTCATTGGTGCACAAAAATTGTAAAAGAAAGAAGTGATTAGGAGTCCTATAACTTCGTTCTAGTTTGATTAGCATCAAAATGAGCAATCCCATAACTATCGCGTTAAAAACGATGCTTACATCTCACACATGTCTTCATTTAAGAAGACCTTCTTATTGTTTCATTGGTTCTCTAAAATTGTGAAAGAAGGAGGTGATTAGAAGTTTTATTACCTCGTTCTAATTTGATTAGCATCAAAAGGAGCAATCCCATGACTATCGTGTTAAAAACGATGCGTACATCTCACACAAGTCTTGATTTAGGGAGACCTTTTTATTGTTTCATTGGGTCTCTCAAATTGTCAAAGAAAGAGGTGATTATGAGTCCTATGAATTCGTTCTAGTTTGATTAGCATCAAAAAGAGCAATCCTGTCACTAGTGCCTTCAAAACGATCCGTACATCTCAACACAAGTCTTCATTTTGGGAGACCTTCTTAATGTTTCATTATTTCCCTCAAATTGTCAAAATATAGGTGATTATGAGTTCTATTACTTCGTTCTAGTTGAAATTAGCATCAAAAGTAGAAATCACATCACTACCGCGTCCAAAACGATGCGTAGATCTCACACAAGCCTTCATTTAGGGAGACCTTCATATTATTTCATTGGATTTTTCAAAATTACAAAGAAAGAGGTGATTAAGAGTTGTATTACTTCGTTCTAGTTTGATTAGCCTCAAAAGAAGAAACCCATGACTATCGGGTTGAAAATCAAGTGTAAATCTCACAAAAGTATTCATTTTTGGAGACCTTCTTATTGTTTCATTGGTGCACAAAAATTGTAAAAGAAAGAAGTGATTAGGAGTCCTATAACTTTGTTCTAGTTTGATTAGCATCAAAATGAGCAATCCCATGACTATCGCGTTAAAAATGATGCTTACATCTCACACATGTCTTCATTTAAGGAGACCTTCTTATTGTTTCATTGGTTTTCTAAACTTGTGAAAGAAGGAGATGATTAGGAGTCTTATTACTTCGTTCTAATTTGATTACCATCAAAAGGAGCAATCCTATGACTATCGCGTTAAAAACGATACGTACATCTCACACAAGTCTTGATTTAGGGAGACCTTTTTATTGTTTCAATGGGTCTCTCAAATTGTCAATGAAAGAGGTGATTATGAGTCCTATGAATTCGTTCTAGTTTGATTAGCATCAAAAGGAGCAATCATATCACTAGTGCCTTCAAAACGATCCGTACATCTCACACAAATCTTCATTTAGGGAGATCTTCTTAATGTTTCATTAGTTCTCTCAAATTGTCAAAATATAAGGTGATTATGAGTTCTATTACTTCGTTCTAGTTGAAATTGTCATCAAAAGGAGCAATCACATTACTATCGCGTCCAAAACGATGTGTAGATCTCACACAAGTCTTTATTTAGGGATACCTCAATATTGTTTCATTGGTTGTTTCAAATTTACAAAGAAAGAGGTGATTAAGAGTTGTATTACATCGATCTAGTTTGATTAGCGTCAAAACGACAAACCCATTACTATCGCTTTCAAAACCATGTGTACATCTCACACAAGGCTTCATTTAGGGAGACCTTCTTATTGTTTCATTGGTGCTCAAAAATTGTCAAAGAAAGAGGTGATTAGGAGTCCTATAACTTCGTTCTAGTTTGATTAGCATCAAAAGGAGCAATCCCATAACTATCGCGTTAAAAATGATGCATACATCTCACACATATCTTCATTTAAGGAGACCTTCTTACTGTTTCATTGGTTCTCTAAAATTGTGAAAGATGGAGGTGATTAGAAGTTTTATTACTTCGTTCTAATTTGATTAGCATCAAAAGGAGCAATCCCATGACTATCGCGTTAAAAACGATGCGTACATCTCACACAAGTCTAGATTTAGGGAGAACTTCTTATTGTTTCATTGCGTCTCTCAAATTGTCAATGAAAGAGGTGATTATGAGTCCTATGAATTCGTTATAGTTTGATTAGCATCAAAAGGAGCAATCCTGTAACTAGTGCCTTCAAAACGATCCGCACATCTCAACACAAGTCTTAATTTAGGGAGATCTTCTTAATGTTTCATTAGTTCTCTCAAATTGTCAAAATATAAGGTGATTATGAGTTCTATTACTTCGTTCTAGTCGAAATTATCATCAAAAAGAGCAGTCACATCACTATCGCATCCAAAACAATGCGTAGATCTCACACAAGTCTTTATTTAGTGATACCTCAATATTGTTTCATTGGTTGTTTCAAATTTACAAAGAAAGAGGTGATTAAGAGTTGTATTACATCGATCTAGTTTGATTAGCGTCAAAACGACAAACCCATTACTATCGCTTTCAAAACCATGTGTACATCTCACACAAGGCTTCATTTAGGGAGACCTTCTTATTGTTTCATTGGTGTTAAAAAATTATCAAAGAAAGAGGTGATTAGGAGTCCTATAACTTCGTTCTAGTTTGATTAGCATCAAAAGGAGCAATCCCATGACTATATAGTTAAAAATGATGCATACATCTCACACATGTCTTCATTTAAGGAGACCTTCTTATTGTTTCATTGGTTCTATAAAATTGTGAAAGAAGGAGGTGATTAGAAGTTTTATTACTTCGTTCCAATTTGATTAGCATCAAAAGGAGCAATCCCATAACTATCGCTTTAAAAACGATGCGTACATCTCACATAAGTCTTGATTTAGGGAGACCTTTTTATTGTTTCATTGGGTCTCTCAAATTGTCAAAGAAAGAGGTGATTATGAGTCCTATGAATTCGTTCTAGTTTGATTAGCATCAAAAGGAGCAATCATATCACTAGTGCCTTCAAAACGATCCGTACATCTCACACAAGTCGTCATTTAGGGAGATCTTCTTAATGTTTCATTAGTTCTCTCAAATTGTCAAAATATAAGGTGATTATGAGTTCTATTACTTCATTCTAGTTGAAATTATCATCAAAATGAGCAATCACATCACTATCGCGTCCAAAACGATGCGTAGATCTTACACAAGTCTTTATTTAGGGATACCTCAATATTGTTTCATTGGTTGTTTCAAATTTACAATGAAATAGGTGATTCAGAGTTGTATTACATCGATCTAGTTTGATTAGCGTCAAAAGGAGAAACCCGTTACTATCGCTTTCAAAACCATGTGTACATCTCACACAAGGCTTCATTTAGGGAGACCTTCTTATTGTTTCTTTGGTGCTCAAAAATTATCAAAGAAAGAGGTGATTAGGAGTCCTATAACTTCATTCTAGTTTGATTAGCATCAAAAGAAGCAATCCCATGACTATCGCGTTAAAAACGATGCATACATCTCACACATGTCTTTATTTTATTTTATTTAATTTTATTTGCAAAATTTAGACTGTATTAAAGAAAATGAAGTTACAAAACCTCATGGGGAACCCCAATCAGAATGTAGCATAGACATCATAGGACATGCCCTATGATGTCAAGACTATAGAAGATTACAAGGCATAAACCCAACAAAGGAAAAAGAGGATGGACCCACACTCAACATCATTCAGAAACAGAAAAATCAAATATAAGAAAACAGTCAACAATAGAAAGCATCATCATCAGATAAAAGTTTTAAGCAACATCTTCAACAGTAGAAAACAAGAAAACTAGCACAGCAGAACACAAGACAGCCGCACAGCATACAATCAAGAAGCAACATGGCAATCCCATGACTATCGCGTTAAAAACGATGCGTACATCTCACACAAGTCTTGATTTAGAGAGACCTTCTTATTGTTTCACTGGGTCTCTCAAATTGTCAAAGAAAGAGGTGATTAAGAGTCCTATGAATTCGTTCTAGTTTGATTAGAATCAAAAGGTGAAATCCTGTCACTTGTGACGAACGAGAATTTTGTAAAGATATTTGAATATTTATTGAAATAAATAAATATTTTTAATGATTTAATTATTGAGTTAAATAATTAATTCATGAATTTGTGGTAGATTAATTTAATTATATGTGTTACATTAATTAAATTATTGTGTAGTGAATTAATAGTTCAAAGTATTTAATTAATTAAGTTTATTTGATTAATTGAATTAATTAAATAAGCATATGTTACTTTAATTAATTTAATAATTAATTAAAGAATTAGTGAATTAACATAATTAATAAATAAAAATATTAATTATGTGACAATATAATTTAATGTAAAATTTATTATATTTTATTTAATTAATTTAAATAAAATTGATTGATTAATTAAAGTGTTACAATTAACTATATACTAAACTAGTTAATTAAAATAAATGAAAAAGGAATTAAGGGTGTAGCTAAACAAGGCCTTAAGGGGAGTTAGTCCGTTTGTTATACAACGGATATATTATATATATACGTATATTATCCTGTTAAACGGAATTGTTTTCATTTTTTTTAAAGTCAGAGAAAGAAATAAAAAAAAAACTTAGAAATATTCAGAGAGAAGAAGAAGAAGAGAGAAAGAGGTTTGAGGAATCCTGAGTATTGTATTAGATTTATCTTCATACTAACAAAGGGTAATCTTCTTTTTTTAAGTTTTTAAAAGTTATATTTTTTTCAAAGTCTTCATTTACGTATTTGAGTTTTCTGTGAAAATTTGGTTTCCCAATTGGGTTACGATATGGCTTTATCTATATGGGTATGGAATCATAACGTGTTTTTCTAACATATAATCATGTTTTAAAGGATCAATTTTATATAATCTGGCCTTAATTGGGTTTTTCAAATATTTACAGAGTTTTTATACGTCTTTATAAAAACTCTCTGTTAAGAATTATTTTGAAAAATTAAACCAAGATATGTTTATATATGTAATCATATATGTTGGTATTATGTGTTAGATCATGTATCCATGATTTACACTGACCACACCAAATAACTTTGTTAATAAATGGGTTTTATGAAATTACAGAGTATTGAATATGGGTGAATAACCCATATGGGTTAAATTAATGATTAAATCATATGTTTATATTTAAATTGATACATGAATATGATTGTATATGTTAAGACAAAGAAAATGGAATTGAAATAAATGAATTCGGTGTAGTAACGAATCCGTAAGGAGATTTTTTTTATGTTTTTCATTAAACTCTTGAAAGTTTTGAAGAACAGTGAAAATTAATATGTTAATTTGTGTAATTACATGACTTGGAATGTTAAGAACATGTTATAAGTGATATATAATGTTCCTGTGAAGTTTATACTTCATGGGTAACATTATAAAACAGTATAATGATGTGAATTGGGAGAAAATGGGAGAAAATCTGTGTTCGTTCGCGAACTTCAGATTTTGAAATTTTCGCAACCGCGCGGCCGCGCCGGCTGCAAGGCAAAATGGCGCGCGGCCGCGCCTGTCCGAAAATTTTGAAAAAAAATTGCTAAGTGTTGGAAAATTTTGAAATGTGTTTTGAATCTAATGAACATGAACACATGTTGTATAAATATAATAAAATATTAATATGAGTTTAATAATTTATGTTATGTAATTAATTAATAAATTAATTACGTGACTTAAACTATTATTTGTAAAGGTTAAATAATGTGTTATAAACATTAAGACATTATTTTAAATCTAATTAACATGTAGACATGTTATATATGTAATGAGTTATTAATACAAGTTAATAACTTAAGTTACGTGATTAATTAACAAGTTAATTAATCAACGTAAACCATTATTTGAAAACTTAATAATGAGTTTGAAGAATACTATTGTAAATCAATAATCATATCGAACCTGTGATTAATTGATATTGTAAATGTGTGATAGGTAAGAGTAATTAAAGAAGTGAGTAATAACTGTAGCTTGCGCATGAGGCAAGTTTTCTATCCCTAACTTATTATTATTGTTTGGCAAGTTTCCTAAACTAAACTCTTTTAATTAAGCAATTGCTATGCTTAATTACTATTGTTGAGAAAATTCTTACTCTTGAATATCCAAGTTTAGAATTTCACATGAGATGCCATGATTCTTTTAAAAGTATCATTTAAGTGTACAATACTTATTCGATTGTATACCTTGAGAAGTTAATATTCAATATGAATATCATTTATTGAATTATCCAAACCAACTTTATTTGGTACGGATTCTGATGTCAAATTGAGATGAACAACCCTAATGTAATGATTAATGAAGATGCTTTAAGCGTTAAGATAATGTGCACAGTATCAGTACGAAAGGCTGATCTCCCTAAGTACGAGAAGTAAAGTCTATAGTCTTGTGACTGTTAAAGGTTGGAAAGGTTAATATACTTGACAACCTAAGACTCGGTTCAAGGTCTTAATGACCCTCAGAAGTAATTTGACTCTTGATTAATATTCTTGATTCAAAAGTTGAGAAGTAATTTGACTCTTGGTTAATATTCTTGATTCAAATGTTGAGCTTTCTGTTATTCAGAATTCTTTCACTCGCATGTTATTATTCTGTCATATTTTTATACTTGCGGGCATCCGTGCTCACTCTTGCATAATAACATTGCAGCTAATAATGAACGAAGTGATGTACCTTCTAGTAGCAAGGGCAAAGAAAAAGCTAACAAGTGATGAAGATTTGTGTTGTCATGAATAATGTTAAAGTTTAAGATTTATGTGTGATGATTTAAGACTTATTTATTTACGTTTCCGCAACAGATATTTAAGGTTAAGTATAACCTGGGATTTATGATGTACTTTTATTTCAGATGATGTAAGATGATGATTTATTTATCTAATAAATGAATTTCATTATTTATGGGTAGATAGTTGTATGATATTGGAACAGTGAACACCAAATCCTGTAGAAATTAAGATACCGGATTTGGGGGTGTCACAAGTTGATATCAGAGCCGTAGGTTATGAACCTTAGGTGGGGGGAAAACCTTAGGATAGTAGCCTTCATGAAGATAGTAATGACAACTCTGATTTGAGTTCTAAGAAAGATAATAAAATTACCTTATGTGCTATATGCTTATGTGTTCATACTTGTTAGAGTATTGATTAACATCACGTAAAAACTAAGACTTAAAACTTATTTTGTCAGGATGTCAGATACTGGAGGAGCTAGTCAGTCCAGGGATGTTGTACCCCTAGAGACTAGAGATGAGGAGCCCCGAAACATACACACTGTCTAGGAGCAGTTAGTACAGCCAGAGCCATCTCCTGTGATTCTAGATTTTGGTCAGGAGCATGAGCTAGAGATTTACTCAGAGGAGGACCCTGAGGAGGTTGAGATCCCGGCTGAGGCAGCCGAGGAGGAGGAAGAAGAAGATCCTGAAGAAGAAGAGGAGGAGGAAGATCTTGAGGAGTTCCCACCGAACTCTGTCAGTGCTGATATGTATGATTTATTATATGATCGCAACGTAGAGTTACGAGATACAATTCAGGAGTTGAGGGAGCAGTCAGTTGCTCAGGGTGGTGAGATTGAGACACTCCACACCCGTCTTGGCAATGTGGAGTGGGATTTGGTTCATGAGAAGGGCCAAACTGAGCAGAAGACAGAGGAGATAGAAAAGTTAAAGAATGAGTTGAAAGAGAAATCTGAAAGACTCGCCATAGTGGAAGAAGCTTGGGTGAGAAATGGACGACGTGCAGATCTGGCAGAGGATGATGCGCGTGCGAAGAGAGTTAAGGTTGCAGAGACGTGCTACACGTTTCTGAGGGCAATGGATGATGCCCAGGACCGAGTTATGAGATATCCAATTCAGTTCGAGGGAATGCCTGGGTATATGTTAGATCGCAGGACTATGTCCCGCATTATAGAGGAGGAACGTAGTGAAGCTGTCCGACGCCTTAGTAGGCCGTGATAGGATAATATGATATTGTTAATGTTTAAATAATCGTAAATAATGTAAATTCCAATGTGATTATAAACAAAGGAATATTGTGATAATGTAAATCCTGTAGAAACTTTATTTCAGGATAGTTGATGTAAATGGCAGAAATGCTATCGTATTGTATTAAAAGCTTTTGGTTTTAATAAAATAATAAAGTTGTTTAAGATGATATGGGTATTTAACATTATGTGATACTCTTTGGACTAGTTAATGTAAATTCCGATGTGATTAAAAACAAAGGAATATTTTGAGAAACTAAGTCCTGAAGATTCTTTATCTTGGGATAGTTGAAGTAAATGGCAGAGATGCTATAGTACTATGTTTAAAACTTTTGATTTAAATAAAATATCAAAGGTTATTTGAAAAAAAAAGAGTTAAAGTGGTTATGTTAAATATTTGAGTTAATTCTTAAATATTTAAGTGATTTAATAAAGATCTAATGAGCATATATTCTTAACAGAAATATGCCGCCAAGAAGGAGACAAAATCGTCGACAAGCCCAAGAGGGGTCAACCAATAACAACAATGATGCCAATGCGAACCCCGTTCAGCAGTTGGTAAATCTGTTGGCTGGAGCGATGAACAATCAGCCTCAAGCTCCACCAAACACCTCATTTAAAGACTTTAAGGCAGTGGGACCGCCAGATTTTAAGGGTTCCACGAACCCGATAGAAGCTCAGACTTGGGTTATGGAAATGGAGAAAATTTTTGAGGTCGCCCGTGTTAGGGAGGACCAGAAGAC
Organism: Panax stipuleanatus; assembly: GCA_020205555.1. NCBI lineage: Eukaryota > Viridiplantae > Streptophyta > Magnoliopsida > Apiales > Araliaceae > Panax > Panax stipuleanatus. The sequence continues at coordinate 108,971 of JAINUT010000721.1, forward strand.
CGCCTACGCGACATTTATGTTAAAATCAAAAGCCAGCTATTGGTGGCAGGCAAATAAGATCAGGGGAGGAGAAGGTGTAATAACCTGGGAAAGGTTTAAAGAAATGTTTTTCGAGATGTATTTCCCGACCAGCTCCCAGAATCAAATGGAGGTGCAGTTTCTGGAGTTGAAGCAGGGGAATATGTCTGTGCCCGACTACGCGGTAAAGTTTAACGAATTGTCTAGGTTTGCCCAATATCAGGTGCATACTGACGAAAGAAAGGCTAGGCGTTTTGAACAGGGACTGAAACCCTGGTTGTATAGCAAGGTGTCGATGTTTCAATTGAACACTTTTGCTGGAGTTCTGGAGAAGGCAATTCTCGCTGAAGGTGGAACCGAAGCGGTGTCTAAGTACAATCAGGATCAAAAGAAGAAGAAGAATGATAGTGAAGGAAACAATAAGGCTAGTGGCAATCACACAGGGGGAATTAATAATCATAAACGAAAATGGAATGTCAACCCGTCGTCTGTAAGTCAGCAAGGTAGTCAGAAGAAAAAGTTAGAACCATGCCCAACCTGTGGGAAGACTCACTTGGGAGTCTGCATGAAAGGAAAAAGAGTTTGTTACAACTGTGGTCAGGAAGGCCACATAGCACCTAACTGCCCTAACCCTAAGAAGAGCGCCTGCTACACATGTGGGTCAAAGGATCACTTGGCTAGAGACTGTCCAAAGAAGGCATCTGGAGGGGCAGGGTCAGGTGGACATAAGGGAAATAGTAGTGGAAATCCTCTTACCATTACCGGACCGACTTCAACAAACCGACCAACTGCAAGGACATTTAACATGACCGTACAAGACGCTGTGCAGTCTCGTGATGTGGTGTCAGGTATCATTTCGATCAATAAAGTCAATGCTTATGTTTTATTTGATTCGGGTGCTACTTGTTCATTTATATCCGATGACTTTGCAAGAATTTAGAATTGCTTAAAGACGAATTAGAAATCCCTATGAACATAGAGATTGCGAACAAGGAAGTAATTCCTGTTAAGTATATACACAAGAACTGTAGAGTGGATATTAAGGGTAACGTTATGAATGTAGATCTTATCCCGATTAAACTTGGGGAATTTGACGTTATCCTGGGAATGGATTGGCTATTCAATTATGGAGCCGTAATTGATTGCCAGAAGAAATGCATTAACCTTATGACTCCATCAAAGGTTGTGTTTTATGGCAGCAAAACGCCTAGACAAGCGAGTTGTCTGATGATGATGCAGGCCAGGAAGTTATTAAGACAAGGCTGTGTGGGGTATTTAGCCTACATAGTCGATAGTCGTAAAGAGAATTCAAAGTTAGAAGAAATACCAGTCGTAAGAGATTTCGTGGATGTTTTCCCGGATGATCTGCCAGGACTTCCGCCTGACAGGGAAGTAGATTTTGTTATCGATTTGGTGCCAGGAACGGCTCCAATATCGAAAGCACCGTACCGGATGGCTCCGGTAGAAATGAAGGAATTGATGGTACAGCTACAAGAGCTGTTGGACAAGAAATATATTCAACCGAGCGTATCACGGTGGGGAGCGCCGGTATTATTTGTTAAGAAGAAGGATGGAACGATGCGACTCTGCATTGACTATAGAGAATTGAACAAGGTTACTATTAAAAATAGGTATCCGTTGCCATTGATTGATGATCTGTTTGATCAATTAAAAGGAGCGAGATATTTCTCGAAGATAGACCTGAGAAGTGGTTATCATCAGTTGAAGGTGAGGCCCGAAGATGTCCCAAAGACAGCGTTTAGGACACGATATGGTCACTACGAATTTTTGGTTATGTCATTTGGTCTAACAAATGCGCCTGCAGCATTTATGGGCCTAATGAATGGAGTGTTCAAGCCGTTTCTGGACAAATTCGTAGTGGTTTTTATTGATGATATATTGGTCTATTCTAAGACCAAGGAAGAACATGTTGAGCATTTGAAGTTGACGTTAGAAGTATTAAGAAGAGAGAAGTTGTATGCCAAATTCTCAAAGTGTGAATTCTGGATTGAAAGGGTGCAATTTCTCGGACATGTGATTGATAAGGACGGAATTTCGGTGGATCCCTCCAAAGTCGAAGCGGTAATGAATTGGGATCAGCCGAAAACACCGTCGGAAGTAAGAAGTTTTCTTGGATTAGCTGGTTACTATAGAAGATTTATTCAGGATTTTTCCAAGATCGCCACTCCATTAACGAATTTGACTAGGAAAGTTGTGAAATTCGTTTGGACGGAGAAGTGTGAGGAAAGTTTTCAAGAACTTAAGAGAAGGTTAAGTACAGCACCTGTGTTGTCCCTTCCGGATGACACAGGAAATTTTGTGGTATATAGTGATGCGTCGCATAAAGGGCTAGGCTGTGTGCTTATGCAAAACGGCAGAGTCATTGCGTATGCGTCACGACAACTAAAAGATTATGAGAAGGGATATCCAACCCATGATTTGGAATTGGCTGCGGTGGTATTCGCTTTAAAGATTTGGAGACACTATCTCTATGGGGAAAAGTGTGAAATATATACAGACCATAAGAGTCTGAAGTATATTTTCACACAGAAAGACTTGAATATGCGCCAAAGAAGGTGGCTGGATTTAATAAAGGATTATGATTGTGATATCTTATACCACCCAGGAAAAGCGAATGTTGTAGCCGACGCCTTAAGCAGAAAGGGTCGAGAAAAGTTGATGATGCTGACAGCACAGGAAGAATTGATTTCAGCAATGGAAAAGCTGGAATTGAAAGTAGGATGTCCAATGGAGACTGACGAGAAACTGTTCCAAATGCAAGCTGGTACAACTTTATTGGATAAGATTAAGGAAGCACAAATCCTGGATAAGGAATGTGAGGAAGTAAAGAAAAAGATATCTGAAGGGACTGAACTTAGATTTAAAATGGATAGCGAAGGATTTTTGAGATTTGAAAGTAGAGTTTGGGTACCGCCAATACCAGAAATCAAGGAGGACATTCTGAGCGAGGCTCATAGTTCGAGGTATTCCATTCACCCCGGAAGTACCAAGATGTATCAGGATTTACGACAACACTTTTGGTGGCCAAATTTGAAGAGGGACGTTGCCGATTGTGTTGCCAAGTGTCTGACTTGCCAAAGGGTCAAGGCAGAACACCAAAGACCAAGTGGTTTGTTACAACCTTTAGAAATCCCAGAATGGAAATGGGAACATATTACAATGGATTTTGTTGTTGGCCTTCCGACGACCCAGAAAGGCTATGACGCAGTATGGGTTATCGTCGACCGATTAACGAAATCCGCACACTTTCTTCCGATCAAAATCAGATTTAACCTAGAACAATTGGCGAAGTTATATGTAAAAGAGATTGTTTCGAGGCACGGGGTGCCAGTGTCAATTATTTCTGACCGTGATCCGCGCTTCACATCGAATTTTTGGAAGCGACTACAAGAATGCATGGGAACACAGTTGAGGATGAGCACCGCTTATCACCCTCAGACTGACGGGCAAAGTGAAAGAACAATCCAAACATTAGAGGATATGCTTAGAGCATGCATAATGGATTTTAAAGGCAATTGGGATGATCATTTGCCGCTTGTAGAATTTGGTTATAATAATAGTTACCACGCTAGTATTGGTATGCCGCCTTACGAAGCGTTGTACGGTAGAAAGTGCAGAACTCCACTGTATTGGGATGAAGTTGGTGAAAGACAATTGCTCGGACCAGAGTTAGTCCAACAAACGGCAGAAATAGTTAAAGTAATTCGGACAAGATTAGTAGCGGCTCAGGATAGGCAGAAGAAATACGCCGATCCACACCGCAAGAATGTAGAGTTTGAATCGGGTAGTTTTGTATTTTTGAAGGTCTCTCCTTGGAAGGGAAAGATCAGATTTGGTAAGAAGGGAAAATTGAGCCCACGGTTCATTGGACCCTTTGAGGTACTCCGAAGAATTGGAGAAGTAGCCTATGAGGTAGCTTTACCTCCGGCACTGGAGCATGTCCACAACGTTTTCCATGTGTCGGTATTACGACGTTATAAACCCGATTACAAACATGTGATAGAATATGAACCCCTACAATTTGAGAAAGATTTATCATACCAAGAAGTTCCTGTTCAGATAGTTGACAGGAAAGAGCAAGTTCTCAGGAACAAAGTAATACCTTCTGTTAAGGTAATTTGGAGGAACCACAACGCTGAAGAAGCTACGTGGGAACTCGAAGAGAATATGATGAATAATTATCCACACTTATTTTCTTGAATAGGTGAACGTGATTCTGAGGACAGAATCCTTTAAAGGGGGGAAAGATGTGACGAACGAGAATTTTGTAAAGATATTTGAATATTTATTAAAATAAATAAATATTTTTAATGATTTAATTATTGAGTTAAATAATTAATTCATGAATTTGTGGTAGATTAATTTAATTATATGTGTTACATTAATTTAATTAATGTGTAGTGATTTAATAGTTCAAAGTTGTTTGAATATTTATAATGGGACGAAATTATTAAATCGAACCGTGATTCTGAGGACAGAATCCTTTTAAGGGGGGAAAGATGTGACGAACGAGAATTTTGTAAAGATATTTGAATATTTATTGAAATAAATAAATATTTTTAATGATTTAATTATTGAGTTAAATAATTAATTCATGAATTTGTGGTAGATTAATTTAATTATATGTGTTACATTAATTAAATTAATGTGTAGTGAATTAATAGTTCAAAGTATTTAATTAATTAAGTTTATTTGATTAATTGAATAAATTAAATAAGCATATGTTACTTTAATTAATTTAATAATTAATTAAAGAATTAGTGAATTAACATAATTAATAAATAAAAATATTAATTATGTGACAATATAATTTAATGTAAAATTTATTATATTTTATTTAATTGATTTAAATAAAATTGATTGATTAATTAAAGTGTTACAATTAACTATATACTAAACTAGTTAATTAAAATAAATGAAAAAGGAATTAAGGGTGTAGCCAAACAAGGCCTTAAGGGGAGTTAGTCCGTTTGTTATACAACGGATATATTATATATATACGTATATTATCCTGTTAAACGGAATTGTTTTCATTTTTTTCAAAGTCAGAGAAAGAAATAAAAAAAAACTTAGAAATCTTCAGAGAGAAGAAGAAGAAGAGAGAAAGAGGTTTGAGGAATCCTGAGTATTGTATTAGATTTATCTTCATACTAACAAAGGGTAATCTTCTTTTTTTAAGTTTTTAAAAGTTATATTTTTTTCAAAGTCTTCATTTACGTATTTGAGTTTTCTGTGAAAATTGGGTTTCCCAATTGGGTTACGATATGGCTTTATCTATATGGGTATGGAATCATAACGTGTTTTTCTAACATATAATCATGTTTTAAAGGATCAATTTTATATAATCTGGCCTTAATTGGGTTTTTCAAATATTTACAGAGTTTTTATACGTCTTTATAAAAACTCTCTGTTAAGAATTATTTTGAAAAATTAAACCAAGATATGTTTATATATGTAATCATATATGTTGGTATTATGTGTTAGATCATGTATCCATGATTTACACTGACCACACCAAATAACTTTGTTAATAAATGGGTTTTATGAAATTACAGAGTATTGAATATGGGTGAATAACCCATATGGGTTAAATTAATGATTAAATCATATGTTTATATTTAAATTGATACATGAATATGATTGTATATGTTAAGACAAAGAAAATGGAATTGAAATAAATGAATTCGGTGTAGTAACGAATCCGTAAGGAGATTTTTTTTATGTTTTTCATTAAACTCTTGAAAGTTTTGAAGAACAGTGAAAATTAATATGTTAATTTGTGTAATTACATGACTTGGAATGTTAAGAACATGTTATAAGTGATATATAATGTTCCTGTGAAGTTTATACTTCATGGGTAACATTATAAAACAGTATAATGATGTGAATTGGGAGAAAATGGGAGAAAATCTGTGTTCGTTCGCGAACTTCAGATTTTGAAATTTTCGCAACCGCGCGGCCGCGCCGGCTGCAAGGCAAAATGGCGCGCGGCCGCGCCTGTCCGAAAATTTTGAAAAAAATTTGCTAAGTGTTGGAAAATTTTGAAATGTGTTTTGAGTCTAATGAACATGAACACATGTTGTATAAATATAATAAAATATTGATATGAGTTTAATAATTTATGTTATGTAATTAATTAATAAATTAATTACGTGACTTAAACTATTATTTGTAAAGGTTAAATAATGTGTTATAAACATTAAGACATTATTTTAAATCTAATTAACATGTAGACATGTTATATATGTAATGAGTTATTAATACAAGTTAATAACTTAAGTTACGTGATTAATTAACAAGTTAATTAATCAACGTAAACCATTATTTGAAAACTTAATAATGAGTTTGAAGAATACTATTGTAAATCAATAATCATATCGAACCTGTGATTAATTGATATTGTAAATGTGTGATAGGTAAGAGTAATTAAGAAGTGAGTAATAACTGTAGCTTGCGCATGAGGCAAGTTTTCTATCCCTAACTTATTATTATTGTTTGGCAAGTTTCCTAAACTAAACTCTTTTAATTAAGCAATTGCTATGCTTAATTACTATTGTTGAGAAAATTCTTACTCTTGAATATCCAAGTTTAGAATTTCACATGAGATGCCATGATTCTTTTAAAAGTATCATTTAAGTGTACAATACTTATTCGATTGTATACCTTGAGAAGTTAATATTCAATATGAATATCATTTATTGAATTATCCAAACCAACTTTATTTGGTACGGATTCTGATGTCAAATTGAGATGAACAACCCTAATGTAGGGGATTAATGAAGATGCTTTAAGCGTTAAGATAATGTGCACAGTATCAGTACGAAGGGCTGATCTCCCTAAGTACGAGAAGTAAAGTCTATAGTCTTGTGACTGTTAAAGGTTGGAAAGGTTAATATACTTGACAACCTAAGACTCGGTTCAAGGTCTTAATGACCCTCAGAAGTAATTTGACTCTTGATTAATATTCTTGATTCAAAAGTTGAGAAGTAATTTGACTCTTGGTTAATATTCTTGATTCAAATGTTGAGCTTTCTGTTATTCAGAATTCTTTCACTCGCATGTTATTATTCTGTCATATTTTTATACTTGCGGGCATCCGTGCTCACTCTTGCATAATAACATTGCTGCTAATAATGAACGAAGTGATGTACCTTCTAGTAGCAAGGGCAAAGAAAAAGCTAACAAGTGATGAAGATTTGTGTTGTCATGAATAATGTTAAAGTTTAAGATTTATGTGTGATGATTTAAGACTTATTTATTTACGTTTCCGCAACAGATATTTAAGGTTAAGTATAACCTGGGATTTATGATATACTTTTATTTCAGATGATGTAAGATGATGATTTATTTATCTAATAAATAAATTTCATTATTTATGGGTAGATAGTTGTATGATATTGGAACAGTGAACACCAAATCCTGTAGAAATTAAGATACCGGATTTGGGGGTGTCACATCACTAGTGCCTTCAAAACGATCAGTACATCTCAACACAAGTCTTCATTTAGGGAGACCTTAATATTTCATTAGTTCTCTCAAATTGTCAAAATATAGGTGATTATGAGTTCTATTACTTCGTTCTAGTTGAAATTAGCATCAAAAGTACAAATTACATCACTATCGCGTCCAAAACGATGCGTAGATCTCACACAAGTCTTTATTTAGGGAGACCTTCATATTATTTCATTGGTTTTTTCAAAATTACAAAGAAAGAGGTGATTAAGAGTTGTATAACTTCGTTCTAGTTTGATTAGCGTCAAAAGGAGAAACCCATGACTATCGCTTTCAAAACCATGTGTACATCTGACAAAAGTATTCATTTTGGGAGACCTTCTTATTGTTTCATTGGTGCACAAAAATTGTAAAAGAAAGAATTGATTAGGAGTCCTCTAACTTCGTTCTAGTTTGATTAGCATCAAAAGGAGCAATCCCATGACTATCGCGTTAAAAACGATGCGTACATCTCACACATGTCTTCATTTAAGGAGACCTTCTTATTGTTTTATTGGTTCTCTAAAATTGTGAAAGAAGGAGGTGATTAGAAGTTTTATTACTTCGTTCTAATTTGATTAGCAACAAAAGGAGCAATCCCATGACTATCGCGTTAAAAACGATGCGTACATCTCACACAAGTCTAGATTTAGGGAGACCTTCTTATTGTTTCATTGCGTCTCTCAAATTGTCAAAGAAAGAGGTGATTATGAGTCCTATGAATTCGTTCGAGTTTGATTAGCATCAAAAGGAGCAATCCTGTCACTAGTGCCTTCAAAATGATTAGTACAACTCAACACAAGTCTTCATTTAGGGAGACCTTCTTAATATTTTCTTAGTTCTCTCAAATTGTCAAAATATAGGTGATTTTGAGTTCTATTACTTCGTTCTAGTTGAAATTAGCATCAAAAGTAGAAATCACATCACTATCGCCTCCAAAACGATGCGTATATCTCACCCAAGTCTTTATTTAGGGAGACCTTCATATTATTTTTTTGGTTTTTTCAAAATTACAAAGAAAGAGGTGATTAAGAGTTGTATTACTTCGTTCTAGTTTGATTAGCGTCAAAAGGAGAAACCCATGACTATCGCTTTCAAAACCATGTGTACATCTCACAAAAGTATTCATTTTGGGAGACCTTCTTATTGTTTCATTGGTGCACAAAAATTGTAAAAGAAAGAAGTGATTAGGAGTCCTATAACTTCGTTCTAGTTTGATTAGCATCAAAATGAGCAATCCCATGACTATCGCGTTAAAAACGATGCTTACATCTCACACATGTCTTCATTTAAGAAGACCTTCTTATTGTTTCATTGGTTCTCTAAAATTGTGAAAGAAGGAGGTGATTAGAAGTTTTATTACCTCGTTCTAATTTGATTAGCATCAAAAGGAGCAATCCCATGACTATCGCGTTAAAAACGATGCGTACATCTCACACAAGTCTTGATTTAGGGAGACCTTTTTATTGTTTCATTGGGTCTCTCAAATTTTCAAAGAAAGAGGTGATTATGAGTCCTATGAATTCGTTCTAGTTTGATTAGCATCAAAAGGAGCAATCCTGTCACTAGTGCCTTCAAAACGATCCGTACATCTCAACACAAGTCTTCATTTTGGGAGACCTTCTTAATTTTTCATTACTTCTCTCAAATTGTCAAAATATAGGTGATTATGAGTTCTATTACTTCGTTCTAGTTGAAATTAGCATCAAAAGTAGAAATCACATCACTACCGCGTCCAAAACGATGCGTAGATCTCACACAAGCCTTCATTTAGGGAGACCTTCATATTATTTCATTGGTTTTTTCAAAATTACAAAGAAAGAGGTGATTAAGAGTTGTATTACTTCGTTCTAGTTTGATTAGCCTCAAAAGGAGAAACCCATGACTATCGGGTTGAAAATCAAGTGTAAATCTCACAAAAGTATTCATTTTAGGAGACCTTCTTATTGTTTCATTGGTGCACAAAAATTGTAAAAGAAAGAAGTGATTAGGAGTCCTATAACTTCGTTCTAGTTTGATTAGCATCAAAATGAGCAATCCCATGACTATCGCGTTAAAAACGATGCTTACATCTCACACATGTCTTCATTTAAGGAGACCTTCTTATTGTTTCATTGGTTTTCTAAACTTGTGAAAGAAGGAGGTGATTAGGAGTCTTATTACTTCGTTCTAATTTGATTACCATCAAAAGGAGCAATCCTATGACTATCGCGTTAAAAACGATACGTACATCTCACACAAGTCTTGATTTAGGTAGACCTTTTTATTGTTTCAATGGGTCTCTCAAATTGTCAATGAAAGAGGTGATTATGAGTCCTATGAATTCGTTCTAGTTTGATTAGCATCAAAAGGAGCAATCATATCACTAGTGCCTTCAAAACGATCCGTACATCTCACACAAATCTTCATTTAGGGAGATCTTCTTAATGTTTCATTAGTTCTCTCAAATTGTCAAAATATAAGGTGATTATGAGTTCTATTACTTCGTTCTAGTTGAAATTATCATCAAAAGGAGCAATCACATTACTATCGCGTCCAAAACGATGTGTAGATCTCACACAAGTCTTTATTTAGGGATACCTCAATATTGTTTCATTGGTTGTTTCAAATTTACGAAGAAAGAGGTGATTAAGAGTTGTATTACATCGATCTAGTTTGATTAGCATCAAAACGACAAACCCATTACTATCGCTTTCAAAACCATGTGTACATCTCACACAAGGTATCATTTAGGGAGACCTTCTTATTGTTTCATTGGTGCTCAAAAATTGTCAAAGAAAGAGGTGATTAGGAGTCCTATAACTTCGTTCTAGTTTGATTAGCATCAAAAGGAGCAATCCCATAACTATCGCGTTAAAAATGATGCATACATCTCACACATGTCTTCATTTAAGGAGACCTTCTTACTGTTTCGTTGGTTCTCTAAAATTGTGAAAGATGGAGGTGATTAGAAGTTTTATTACTTCGTTCTAATTTGATTAGCATCAAAAGGAGCAATCCCATGACTATCACGTTAAAAACGATGCGTACATCTCACACAAGTCTAGATTTAGGGAGAACTTCTTATTGTTTCATTGCGTCTCTCAAATTGTCAAAGAAAGAGGTGATTATGAGTCCTATGAATTCGTTCTAGTTTGATTAGCATCAAAAGGAGCAATCCTGTCACTAGTGCCTTCAAAACGATCCGTACATCTCAACACAAGTCTTCATTTAGGGAGATCTTCTTAATGTTTCATTAGTTCTCTCAAATTGTCAAAATATAAGGTGATTATGAGTTCTATTACTTCGTTCTAGTCAAAATTATCATCAAAAAGAGCAGTCACATCACTATCGCATCCAAAACAATGCGTAGATCTCACACAAGTCTTTATTTAGTGATACCTCAAAATTGTTTCATTGGTTGTTTCAAATTTACAAAGAAAGAGGTGATTAAGAGTTGTATTACATCGATCTAATTTGATTAGCGTCAAAACGACAAACCCATTACTATCGCTTTCAAAACCATGTGTACATCTCACACAAGGCTTCATTTAGGGAGACCTTCTTATTGTTTCATTGGTGTTAAAAAATTGTCAAAGAAAGAGGTGATTAGGAGTCCTATAACTTCGTTCTAGTTTGATTAGCATCAAAAGGAGTAATCCCATGACTATATCGTTAAAAATGATGCATACATCTCACACATGTCTTCATTTAAGGAGACCTTCTTATTGTTTCATTGGTTCTACAAAATTGTGAAAGAAGGAGGTGATTAGAAGTTTTATTACTTCGTTCCAATTTGATTAGCATCAAAAGGAGCAATCCCATAACTATCGCTTTAAAAACGATGCGTACATCTCACATAAGTCTTGATTTAGGGAGACCTTTTTATTGTTTCATTGGGTCTCTCAAATTGTCAAAGAAAGAGGTGATTATGAGTCCTATGAATTCGTTCTAGTTTGATTAGCATCAAAAGGAGCAATCATATCACTAGTGCCTTCAAAACGATCCGTACATCTCACACAAGTCGTCATTTAGGGAGATCTTCTTAATGTTTCATTAGTTCTCTCAAATTGTCAAAATATAAGGTGATTATGAGTTCTATTACTTCGTTCTAGTTGAAATTATCATCAAAAGGAGCAATCACATCACTATCGCTTCCAAAACGATGTGTAGATCATACACAAGTCTTTATTTAGGGATACCTCAATATTGTTTCATTGGTTGTTTCAAATTTACAAAGAAAGAGGTGATTCAGAGTTGTATTACATCGATCTAGTTTGATTAGTGTCAAAAGGAGAAACCCGTTACTATCGCTTTCAAAACCATGTGTACATCTCACACAAGGCTTCATTTAGGTAGACCTTCTTATTGTTTCTTTGGTGCTCAAAAATTTTCAAAGAAAGAGGTGATTAGGAGTCCTATAACTTCATTCTAGTTTGATTAGCATCAAAAGAAGCAATCCCATGACTATCGCGTTAAAAACGATGCATACATCTCACACATGTCTTTATTTTATTTTATTTAATTTTATTTGCAAAATTTAGACTGTATTAAAGAAAATGAAGTTACAAAACCTCATGGGGAACCCCAATCAGAATGTAGCATAGACATCATAGGACATGCCCTATGATGTCAAGACTATAGAAGATTACAAGGCATAAACCCAACAAAGGAAAAAGAGGATGGACCCACACTCAACATCATTCAGAAACAGAAAAATCAAATATAAGAAAACAGTCAACAATAGAAAGCATCATCATCAGATAAAAGTTTTAAGCAACATCTTCAACAGTAGAAAACAAGAAAACTAGCACAACAGAACACAAGACAGCCGCACAGCATACAATCAAGAAGCAACATGGCAATCCCATGACTATCGCGTTAAAAACGATGCGTACATCTCACACAAGTCTTGATTTAGGGAGACCTTATTATTGTTTCACTGGGTCTCTCAAATTGTCAAAAAAAGAGGTGATTAAGAGTCCTATGAATTCGTTCTAGTTTGATTAGCATCAAAAGGTGAAATCCTGTCACTAGTGCCTTCAAAACGATCAGTACATCTCAACACAAGTCTTCATTTAGGGAGACCTTAATATTTCATTAGTTCTCTCAAATTGTCAAAATATAGGTGATTATGAGTTCTATTACTTCGTTCTAGTTGAAATTAGCATCAAAAGTACAAATCACATCACTATCGCGTCCAAAACGATGCGTAGATCTCACACAAGTCTTTATTTAGGGAGACCTTCATATTATTTCATTGGTTTTTTCAAAATTACAAAGAAAGAGGTGATTAAGAGTTGTATAACTTCGTTCTTGTTTGATTAGCGTCAAAAGGAGAAACCCATGACTATCGCTTTCAAAACCATGTGTACATCTCACAAAAGTATTCATTTTGGGAGACCTTCTTATTGTTTCATTGGTGCACAAAAATTGTAAAAGAAAGAATTGATTAGGAGTCCTATAACTTCGTTCTAGTTTGATTAGCATCAAAAGGAGCAATCCCATAACTATCGCGTTAAAAACGATGCGTACATCTCACACATGTCTTCATTTAAGGAGACCTTCTTATTTTTTCATTGGTTCTATAAAATTGCGAAAGAAGGAGGTGATTAGAAGTTTTATTACTTCGTTCTAATTTGATTAGCATCAAAAGGAGCAATCCCAGAACTATCGCGTTAAAAACGATGCGTACAGCTCACACAAGTCTTTATTTAGGGAGACCTTTTTATTGTTTCAATGGGTCTCTCAAATTGTCAAAGAAAGAGGTGATTATGAGTCCTATGAATTCGTTCTAGTTTGATTAGCATCAAAAGGAGCAATCCTGTCACTAGTGCCTTCAAAACGATCCGTACATCTCAACACAAGTCTTCATTTAGGGAGACCTTCTTAATGTTTCATTAGTTCTCTCAAAATGCCAAAATATAGGTGATTATGAGTTCTATTACTTCGTTCCAGTTGAAATTAGCATCAAAAGTAGAAATCACATCACTACCGCTACCAAAACGATGCGTAGATCTCACACAAGCCTTCATTTAGGGAGACCTTCATATTATTTCATTGGTTTTTTCAAATTTACAAAGAAAGAGGTGATTAAGAGTTGTATTACTTCGTTCTAGTTTGATTAGCATCAAAAGGAGAAACCCGTGACTATCGGGTTCAAAATCAAGTGTACATCTCACAAAAGTATTCATTTTGGCAGACCTTCTTATTATTTCATTGGTGCACAAAAATTATAAAAGAAAGAAGTGATTAGGAGTCCTATAACTTCGTTCTAGTTTGATTAGCATCAAAATGAGCAATCCCATGACTATCGCGTTAAAAACGATGCGTACATCTCACACATGTCTTCATTTAAGGAGACCTTCTTATTGTTTCATTGGTTTTCTAAACTTGTGAAAGAAGGAGGTGATTAGGAGTCTTATTACTTCGTTCTAATTTGATTAGCATCAAAAGGAGCAATCCCATGACTATCGCGTTAAAAATGATGCATACATCTCGCACTAGTCTTGATTGGAGACCTTCTTATTGTTTCATTGGGTCTCTCAAATTGTCAGAGAAAGAGGTGATTATGAGTCCTATGAATTCGTTCTAGTTTGATTAGCATCAAAAGGAGCAATCCTGTCACTAGTGCCTTCAAAAGGATCCGTACATCTCACACAAGTCGTCATTTAGGGAGATCTTCTTAATGTTTCATTAGTTCTCTCAAATTATCAAAATATAAGGTGATTATGAGTTCTATTACTTCATTCTAGTTGAAATTATCATCAAAAGGAGCAATCACATCACTATCGCGTCCAAAACGATGCGTAGATCTCACACAAGTCTTTATTTAGGGAGACGTCAATATTGTTTCATTGGGTGTTTCAAATTTTCAAAGAAAGAGGTGATTAAGAGTTGTATTACTTCGTTCTAGTTTGATTAGCGTCAAAAGGAGAAACCCATTACTATCGCTTTCAAAACCATGTGTACATCTCACACAAGGCTTCATTTAGGGAGACCTTATTAGTGTTTTATTGGTGCTCAAAAATTATCAAAGAAAGAAGTGATTAGGAGTCCTATAACTTCGTTCTAGTTTGATTAGCATCAAAAGGAGCAATCCCATGACTATCGCGTTAAAAACTATGCATACATCTCACACATGTCTTCAGTTAAGGAGACCTTCTTATTGTTTCATTGGTTGTCTAAATTGTGAAAGAAGGAGGTGATTAGAAGTTTTATTACTTCGTTCTAATTTGATTAGCATCAAAAGGAGCAATCCCATGACTATCGCGTTAAAAACGATGCGTACATCTCACACACGTCTTTATTTAGGGATACCTTCTTATTTTTTCATTGGGTCTCTCAAATTGTCAAAGAAAGAGGTGATTATGAGTCCTATGAATTCGTTCCAGTTTGATTAGCATCAAAAGGAGCAATCCTGTCACTAGTGCCTTCAAAACGATCCGTACATCTCAACACAAGTCTGCATTTAGGGAGACCTTCTTAAAGTTTCATTAGTTCTCTCAAATTGTCAAAATATAGGTGATTATGAGTTCTATTACTTCGTTCTAGTTCAAATTATCATCAAAAGGAGCAATCACATCACTATCGCGTCCAAAACGATCCGTAGATCTCACACAAGCATTCATTTAGGAAGACCTTCATATTATTTCATTGGTTTTTTCAAATTTACAAAGAAAGAGGTGATTAAGAGTTTTATTACTTAGTTCTAGTTTGATTAGCGTCAACAGGAGAAACCCATGACTATCGGGTTCAAAATCAAGTGTACATCTCACAAAAGTATTCATTTTGGGAGACCTTCTTATTGTTTCATTGGTGCTCAAAAATTGTAAAAGAAAGAGGTGATTAGGAGTCCTATAACTTCGTTCTAGTTTGATTAGCATCAAAAGGAGTAATCCCATGACTATATCGTTAAAAATGATGCATACATCTCGCATATGTCTTCATTTAAGGAGACCTTCTTATTGTTTAATTGGTTCTATAAAATTGCGAAAGAAGGAGGTGATTAGAAGTTTTATTACTTCGTTCTAAATTGATTAGCATCAAAAGTAGCAATCCCATAACTATCGCGTTAAAAACGATGCGTACATTTCACACAAGTCTTGATTTAGGGAGACCTTATTATTATTTCATTGGGTCTCTCAAATTGTCAAAGAAAGAAGTGATTATTAGTCCTATGAATTCGTTATAGTATGATAAGCATCAAAAGGAGCAATCCTGTCACTAGTGCCTTCAAAACGATCCGTACATCTCAACACAAGTCTTCATTTATGGAGACCTACTTAATGTTTCATTAGATCTCTCAAATTGTCAAAATATAGGTGATTATGAGTTCTATTACTTCGTTCTAGTTCAAATTATCATCAAAAGGAGCAATCACATCACTATCGCGTCCAAAACGATCCGTAGATCTCACACAAGCATTCATTTAGGAAGACCTTCATATTATTTCATTGGTTTTTTCAAATTTACAAAGAAAGAGGTGATTAAGAGTTTTATTACTTAGTTCTAGTTTGATTAGCGTCAAAAGGAGAAACCCATGACTATCGGGTTCAAAATCAAGTGTACATCTCACAAAAGTATTCATTTTGGGAGACCTTCTTATTGTTTCATTGGTGCTCAAAAATTGTAAAAGAAAGAGGTGATTAGGAGTCCTATAACTTCGTTCTAGTTTGATTAGCATCAAAAGGAGTAATCCCATGACTATATCGTTAAAAATGATGCATACATCTCGCACATGTCTTCATTTAAGGAGACCTTCTTATTGTTTAATTGGTTCTATAAAATTGCGAAAGAAGGAGGTGATTAGAAGTTTTATTACTTCGTTCTAAATTGATTAGCATCAAAAGTAGCAATCCCATAACTATCGTGTTCAAAACGATGCGTACATTTCACACAAGTCTTGATTTAGGGAGACCTTATTATTGTTTCATTGGGTCTCTCAAATTGTCAAAGAAAGAAGTGATTATTAGTCCTATGAATTCGTTATAGTATGATTAGCATCAAAAGGAGCAATCCTGTCACTAGTGCCTTCAAAACGATCCGTACATCTCAACACAAGTCTTCATTTAGGGAGACCTACTTAATGTTTCATTAGATCTCTCAAATTGTCAAAATATAGGTGATTATGAGTTCTATTACTTCGTTCTAGTTGAAATTAGCATCAAAAGTTGAAATCACATCACTATCGCGTCCAAAACGATGCGTAGATCTCACACAAGCCTTCATTTAGGGAGACCTTCATATTATTTCATTGGTTTTTTCAAATTTACAAAGAAAGATGTGATTAAGAGTTGTATTACTTCGTTCTAGTTTGATTAGCGTCAAAAGGAGAAACCCATGACTATCGGGTTCAAAATCAAGTGTACATCTCACAAAAGTATTCATTTTTGCAGACCTTCTTATTGTTTCATTGGTGTACAAAAATTATAAAAGAAAGAAGTGATTAGGAGTCCTATAACTTCGTTCTAGTTTGATTAGCATCAAAATGAGCAATCCCATGACTATCGCGTTAAAAACGATGCGTAAATCTCACACATGTCTTCATTTAATGAGACCTTCTTATTGTTTCATTGGTTTTCTAAACTTGTGAAAGAAGGACGTGATTAGGAGTCTTATTACTTCGTTCTAATTTGATTAGCATCAAAAGGAGAAATCCCATGACTATCGCGTTAAAAACGATGCATACATCTCACACTAGTCTTGATTGGAGACCTTCTTATTGTTTCATTGGGTCTCTCAAATTGTCAGAGAAAGAGGTGATTATGACTCCTATGAATTCGTTCTAGTTTGATTAGCATCAAAAGGAC
This sequence comes from Panax stipuleanatus, assembly GCA_020205555.1. Classification (NCBI taxonomy): domain Eukaryota; kingdom Viridiplantae; phylum Streptophyta; class Magnoliopsida; order Apiales; family Araliaceae; genus Panax; species Panax stipuleanatus. The sequence goes on from JAINUT010000721.1 coordinate 126,292, forward strand.
CAATCCTGTCACTAGTGCCTTCAAAAGGATCCGTATATCTCACACAAGTCGTCATTTAGGGAGATCTTCTTAATGTTTCATTAGTTCTCTCAAATTGTCAAAATATAAGGTGATTATGAGTTCTATTACTTCATTCTAGTTGAAATTATCATCAAAAGGAGCAATCACATCACTATCGCGTCCAAAACGATGCGTAGATCTCACACAAGTCTTTATTTAGGGAGACCTCAATATTGTTTCATTGGGTGTTTTAAATTTTCAAAGAAAGAGGTGATTAAGAGTTGTATTACTTCGTTCTAGTTTGATTAGCGTCAAAAGGAGAAACCCATTACTATCGCTTTCAAAACCATGTGTACATCTCACACAAGGCTTCATTTAGGGAGACCTTCTTAGTGTTTTATTGGTGCTCAAAAATTGTCAAAGAAAGAGGTGATTAGGAGTCCTATAACTTCGTTCTAGTTTGATTAGCATCAAAAGGAGCAATCCCATGACTATCGCGTTAAAAACTATGCATACATCTCACACATGTCTTCAGTTAAGGAGACCTTCTTATTGTTTCATTAGTTCTCTAAATTGTGAAAGAAGGAGGTGATTAGAAGTTTTATTACTTCGTTCTAATTTGATTAGCATCAAAAGGAGCAATCCCATGACTATCGCGTTAAAAACGATGCGTACATCTCACACACGTCTTTATTTAGGGATACCTTCTTATTTTTTCATTGGGTCTCTCAAATTGTCAAAGAAAGAGGTGATTATGAGTCCTATGAATTCGTTCCAGTTTGATTAGCATCAAAAGGAGAAATCCTGTCACTAGTGCCTTCAAAACGATCCGTACATCTCAACACAAGTCTGCATTTAGGGAGACCTTCTTAAAGTTTCATTAGTTCTCTCAAATTGTCAAAATATAGGTGATTATGAGTTCTATTACTTCGTTCTAGTTCAAATTATCATCAAAAGGAGCAATCACATCACTATCGCGTCCAAAACGATCCGTAGATCTCACACAAGCATTCATTTAGGAAGACCTTCATATTATTTCATTGGTTTTTTCAAATTTACAAAGAAAGAGGTGATTAAGAGTTTTATTACTTAGTTCTAGTTTGATTAGCGTCAACAGGAGAAACCCATGACTATTGGGTTCAAAATCAAGTGTACATCTCACAAAAGTATTCATTTTGGGAGACCTTCTTATTGTTTCATTGGTGCTCAAAAATTGTAAAAGAAAGAGGTGATTAGGAGTCCTATAACTTCGTTCTAGTTTGATTAGCATCAAAAGGAGTAATCCCATGACTATATCGTTAAAAATGATGCATACATCTCGCATATGTCTTCATTTAAGGAGACCTTGTTATTGTTTAATTGGTTCTATAAAATTGCGAAAGAAGGAGGTGATTAGAAGTTTTATTACTTCGTTCTAAATTGATTAGCATCAAAAGTAGCAATCCCATAACTATCGCGTTAAAAACGATGCGTACATTTCACACAAGTCTTGATTTAGGGAGACCTTATTATTGTTTCATTGGGTCTCTCAAATTGTCAAAGAAAGAAGTGATTATTAGTCCTATGAATTCGTTATAGTATGATAAGCATCAAAAGGAGCAATCCTGTCACTAGTGCCTTCAAAACGATCCGTACATCTCAACACAAGTCTTCATTTAGGGAGACCTACTTAATGTTTCATTAGATCTCTCAAATTGTCAAAATATAGGTGATTATGAGTTCTATTACTTCGTTCTAGTTCAAATTATCATCAAAAGGAGCAATCACATCACTATCGCGTCCAAAACGATCCGTAGATCTCACACAAGCATTCATTTAGGAAGACCTTCATATTATTTCATTGGTTTTTTCAAATTTACAAAGAAAGAGGTGATTAAGAGTTTTATTACTTAGTTCTAGTTTGATTAGCGTCAAAAGGAGAAACCCATGACTATCGGGTTCAAAATCAAGTGTACATCTCACAAAAGTATTCATTTTGGGAGACCTTCTTATTGTTTCATTGGTGCTCAAAAATTGTAAAAGAAAGAGGTGATTAGGAGTCCTATAACTTCGTTCTAGTTTGATTAGCATCAAAAGGAGTAATCCCATGACTATATCGTTAAAAATGATGCATACATCTCGCACATGTCTTCATTTAAGGAGACCTTCTTATTGTTTAATTGGTTCTATAAAATTGCGAAAGAAGGAGGTGATTAGAAGTTTTATTACTTCGTTCTAAATTGATTAGCATCAAAAGTAGCAATCCCATAACTATCGTGTTCAAAACGATGCGTACATTTCACACAAGTCTTGATTTAGGGAGACCTTATTATTGTTTCATTGGGTCTCTCAAATTGTCAAAGAAAGAAGTGATTATTAGTCCTATGAATTCGTTATAGTATGATTAGCATCAAAAGGAGCAATTCTGTCACTAGTGCCTTCAAAACGATCCGTACATCTCAACACAAGTCTTCATTTAGGGAGACCTACTTAATGTTTCATTAGATCTCTCAAATTGTCAAAATATAGGTGATTATGAGTTCTATTACTTCGTTCTAGTTGAAATTAGCATCAAAAGTTGAAATCACATCACTATCGCGTCCAAAACGATGCGTAGATCTCACACAAGCCTTCATTTAGGGAGACCTTCATATTATTTCATTGGTTTTTTCAAATTTACAAAGAAAGATGTGATTAAGAGTTGTATTACTTCGTTCTAGTTTGATTAGCGTCAAAATGAGAAACCCATGACTATCGGGTTCAAAATCAAGTGTACATCTCACAAAAGTATTCATTTTGGCAGACCTTCTTATTGTTTCATTGGTGCACAAAAATTATAAAAGAAAGAAGTGATTAGGAGTCCTATAACTTCGTTCTAGTTTGATTAGCATCAAAATGAGCAATCCCATGACTATCGCGTTAAAAACGATGCGTACATCTCACACATGTCTTCATTTAATGAGACCTTCTTATTGTTTCATTGGTTTTCTAAACTTGTGAAAGAAGGACGTGATTAGGAGTCTTATTACTTCGTTCTAATTTGATTAGCATCAAAAGGAGAAATCCCATGACTATCGCGTTAAAAACGATGCATACATCTCACACTAGTCTTGATTGGAGACCTTCTTATTGTTTCATTGGGTCTCTCAAATTGTCAGAGAAAGAGGTGATTATGACTCCTATGAATTCGTTCTAGTTTGATTAGCATCAAAAGGACCAATCCTGTCACTAGTGCCTTCAAAAGGATCCGTATATCTCACACAAGTCGTCATTTAGGGAGATCTTCTTAATGTTTCATTAGTTCTCTCAAATTGTCAAAATATAAGGTGATTATGAGTTCTATTACTTCATTCTAGTTGAAATTATCATCAAAAGGAGCAATCACATCACTATCGCGTCCAAAACGATGCGTAGATCTCACACAAGTCTTTATTTAGGGAGACCTCAATATTGTTTCATTGGGTGTTTTAAATTTTCAAAGAAAGAGGTGATTAAGAGTTGTATTACTTCGTTCTAGTTTGATTAGCGTCAAAAGGAGAAACCCATTACTATCGCTTTCAAAACCATGTGTACATCTCACACAAGGCTTCATTTAGGGAGACCTTCTTAGTGTTTTATTGGTGCTCAAAAATTGTCAAAGAAAGAGGTGATTAGGAGTCCTATAACTTCGTTCTAGTTTGATTAGCATCAAAAGGAGCAATCCCATGACTATCGCGTTAAAAACTATGCATACATCTCACACATGTCTTCAGTTAAGGAGACCTTCTTATTGTTTCATTAGTTCTCTAAATTGTGAAAGAAGGAGGTGATTAGAAGTTTTATTACTTCGTTCTAATTTGATTAGCATCAAAAGGAGCAATCCCATGACTATCGCGTTAAAAACGATGCGTACATCTCACACACGTCTTTATTTAGGGATACCTTCTTATTTTTTCGTTGGGTCTCTCAAATTGTCAAAGAAAGAGGTGATTATGAGTCCTATGAATTCGTTCCAGTTTGATTAGCATCAAAAGGAGAAATCCTGTCACTAGTGCCTTCAAAACGATCCGTACATCTCAACACAAGTCTGCATTTAGGGAGACCTTCTTAAAGTTTCATTAGTTCTCTCAAATTGTCAAAATATAGGTGATTATGAGTTCTATTACTTCGTTCTAGTTCAAATTATCATCAAAAGGAGCAATCACATCACTCTCGCGTCCAAAACGATCCGTAGATCTCACACAAGCATTCATTTAGGAAGACCTTCATATTATTTCATTGGTTTTTTCAAATTTACAAAGAAAGAGGTGATTAAGAGTTTTATTACTTAGTTCTAGTTTGATTAGCGTCAACAGGAGAAACCCATGACTATCGGGTTCAAAATCAAGTGTACATCTCACAAAAGTATTCATTTTGGGAGACCTTCTTATTGTTTCATTGGTGCTCAAAAATTGTAAAAGAATGAGGTGATTAGGAGTCCTATAACTTCGTTCTAGTTTGATTAGCATCAAAAGGAGTAATCCCATGACTATATCGTTAAAAATGATGCATACATCTCGCATATGTCTTCATTTAAGGAGACCTTCTTATTGTTTAATTGGTTCTATAAAATTGCGAAAGAAGGAGGTGATTAGAAGTTTTATTACTTCGTTCTAAATTGATTAGCATCAAAAGTAGCAATCCCATAACTATCGCGTTAAAAACGATGCGTACATTTCACACAAGTCTTGATTTAGGGAGACCTTATTATTGTTTCATTGGGTCTCTCAAATTGTCAAAGAAAGAAGTGATTATTAGTCCTATGAATTCGTTATAGTATGATAAGCATCAAAAGGAGCAATCCTGTCACTAGTGCCTTCAAAACGATCCGTACATCTCAACACAAGTCTTCATTTAGGGAGACCTACTTCATGTTTCATTAGATCTCTCAAATTGTCAAAATATAGGTGATTATGAGTTCTATTACTTCGTTCTAGTTCAAATTATCATCAAAAGGAGCAATCACATCACTATCGCGTCCAAAACGATCCGTAGATCTCACACAAGCATTCATTTAGGAAGACCTTCATATTATTTCATTGGTTTTTTCAAATTTACAAAGAAAGAGGTGATTAAGAGTTTTATTACTTAGTTCTAGTTTGATTAGCGTCAAAAGGAGAAACCCATGACTATCGGGTTCAAAATCAAGTGTACATCTCACAAAAGTATTCATTTTGGGAGACCTTCTTATTGTTTCATTGGTGCTCAAAAATTGTAAAAGAAAGAGGTGATTAGGAGTCCTATAACTTCGTTCTAGTTTGATTAGCATCAAAAGGAGTAATCCCATGACTATATCGTTAAAAATGATGCATACATCTCGCACATGTCTTCATTTAAGGAGACCTTCTTATTGTTTAATTGGTTCTATAAAATTGCGAAAGAAGGAGGTGATTAGAAGTTTTATTACTTCGTTCTAAATTGATTAGCATCAAAAGTAGCAATCCCATAACTATCGCGTTAAAAACGATGCGTACATTTCACACAAGTCTTGATTTAGGGAGACCTTATTATTGTTTCATTGGGTCTCTCAAATTGTCAAAGAAAGAAGTGATTATTAGTCCTATGAATTCGTTATAGTATGATTAGCATCAAAAGGAGCAATCCTGTCACTAGTGCCTTCAAAACGATCCGTACATCTCAACACAAGTCTTCATTTAGGGAGACCTACTTAATGTTTCATTAGATCTCTCAAATTGTCAAAATATAGGTGATTATGAGTTCTATTACTTCGTTCTCGTTGAAATTAGCATCAAAAGTTGAAATCACATCACTATCGCGTCCAAAACGATGCGTAGATCTCACACAAGCCTTCATTTAGGGAGACCTTCATATTATTTCATTGGTTTTTTCAAATTTACAAAGAAAGAGGTGATTAAGAGTTGTATTACTTCGTTCTAGTTTGATTAGCGTCAAAAGGAGAAACCCATGACTATCGGGTTCAAAATCAAGTGTACATCTCACAAAAGTATTCATTTTGGCGGACCTTCTTATTGTTTCATTGGTGCACAAAAATTATAAAAGAAAGAAGTGATTAGGAGTCCTATAACTTCGTTCTAGTTTGATTAGCATCAAAATGAGCAATCCCATGACTATCGCGTTAAAAACGATGCGTACATCTCACACATGTCTTCATTTAATGAGACCTTCTTATTGTTTCATTGGTTTTCTAAACTTGAGAAAGAAGGACGTGATTAGGAGTCTTATTACTTCGTTCTAATTTGATTAGCATCAAAAGGAGAAATCCCATGACTATCGCGTTAAAAACGATGCATACATCTCACACTAGTCTTGATTGGAGACCTTCTTATTGTTTCATTGGGTCTCTCAAATTGTTAGAGAAAGAGGTGATTATGACTCCTATGAATTCGTTCTAGTTTGATTAGCATCAAAAGGACCAATCCTGTCACTAGTGCCTTCAAAAGGATCCGTACATCTCACACAAGTCGTCATTTAGGGAGATCTTCTTAATGTTTCATTAGTTCTCTCAAATTGTCAAAATATAAAGTGATTATGAGTTCTATTACTTCATTCTAGTTGAAATTATCATCAAAAGGAGCAATCACATCACTATCGCGTCCAAAACGATGCGTAGATCTCACACAAGTCTTTATTTAGGGAGACCTCAATATTGTTTCATTGGGTGTTTCAAATTTTCAAAGAAAGAGGTGATTAAGAGTTGTATTATTTCGTTCTAGTTTAATTAGCGTCAAAAGGAGAAACCCATTACTATCGCTTTCAAAACCATGTGTACATCTCACACAAGGCTTCATTTAGGGAGACCTTCTTAGTGTTTTATTGGTGCTCAAAAATTGTCAAAGAAAGAGGTGATTAGGAGTCCTATAACTTCGTTCTAGTTTGATTAGCATCAAAAGGAGCAATCCCATGACTATCGCGTTAAAAACTATGCATACATCTCACACATGTCTTCAGTTAAGGAGACCTTCTTATTGTTTCATTGGTTCTCTAAATTGTGAAAGAAGGAGGTGATTAGAAGTTTTATTACTTCGTTCTAATTTGATTAGCATCAAAAGGAGCAATTCTATGACTATCGCGTTAAAAACGATGCGTACATCTCACACAAGTCTTGATTTAGGGAGACCTTCTTATTTTTTCATTAGGTCTCTCAAATTGTCAAAGAAAGTGGTGATTATGAGTCCTATGAATTCGTTCTAGTTTGATTAGCATCAAAAGGAGCAATCCTGTCACTAGTGCCTTCAAAACGATCCGTACATCTCAACACAAGTCTTCATTTAGGGAGACCTTCTTAAAGTTTCATTAGTTCTCTCAAATTGTCAAAATATAGGTGATTATGAGTTCTATTACTTCGTTCTAGTTCAAATTATCATCAAAAGGAGCAATCACATCACGATCGCGTCCAAAACGATCCGTAGATCTCACACAAGTATTCATTTATGAAGACCTTCATATTATTTCATTGGTTTTTTCAAATTTACAAAGAAAGAGGTGATTAAGAGTTTTATTACTTAGTTCTAGTTTGATTAGCGCCAAAAGGAGAAACCAATGACTATCGGGTTCAAAATCAAGTGTACATCTCACAAAAGTATTCATTTTGGGAGACCTTCTTATTGTTTCATTGGTGCTCAAAAATTGTAAAAGAAAGAGGTGATTAGGAGTCCTATAACTTCGTTCTAGTTTGATTAGCATCAAAACGAGTAATCCCATGACTATATCGTTAAAAATGATGCATACATCTCGCACATGTCTTCATTTAAGGAGACCTTCTTATTGTTTAATTGGTTCTATAAAATTGCGAAAGAAGGAGGTGATTAGAAGTTTTATTACTTCGTTCTAATTTGATTAGCATCAATAGTAGCAATCCCATAACTATCGCGTTAAAAACGATGCGTACATTTCACACAAGTCTTGATTTAGGGAGACCTTATTATTGTTTCATTGGGTCTCTCAAATTGTCAAAGAAAGAGGTGATTATTAGTCCTATGAATTCGTTATAGTATGATTAGCATCAAAAGGAGCAATCCTGTATAGTGCCTTCAAAACGATCCGTACATCTCAACACAAGTCTTCATTTAGGGAGACCTACTTAATGTTTCATTAGTTCTCTCAAATTGTACAAATATAGGTGATTATGAGTTCTATTACTTCGTTCTAGTTGAAATTAGCATCAAAAGTTGAAATCACATCACTATCGCGTCCAAAACGATGCGTAGATCTCACACAAGCCTTCATTTAGGGAGACCTTCATATTATTTCATTGGTTTTTTCAAATTTACAAAGAAAGAGGTGATTAAGAGTTGTATTACTTCGTTCTAGTTTGATTAGCATCAAAAGAAGAAACCCATTACTATCGCTTTCAAAACCTTGTGTACATCTCACACAAGGCTTCATTTAGGGAGACCTTCTTATTGTTTCATTGGTGCTCAAAAATTGTCAAAGAAAGCGGTGATTAGGAGTCCTATAACTTCGTTCTAGTTTGATTAACATCAAATGGAGCAATCCCATGACTATCGCGTTAAAAACGATGCGTACATCTCACACATGTCTTCATTTAAAGAGACCTTCTTATTGTTTCATTGGTTCTATAAAATTATGAAAGAAGGAGGTGATTAGGAGTCTTATTACTTCGTTCTAATTTGATTAGCATCAAAAGGAGCAATCCCAAGACTATCGCGTGAAAAACGATGCATACATCTCACACGAGAAAGAGGTGATTATGAGTCCTATGAATTCGTTCTAGTTTGATTAGCATCAAAAGGAGAAATCCTGTCACTAGTGCCTTCAAAACGATCCGTACATCTCAACACAAGTCTTCATTTAGGGAGACCTTCTTAATGTTTCATTAGTTCTCTCAAATTGTCAAAATATAAGGTGATTATGAGTTCTATTACTTCGTTCTAGTTGAAATTATCATCAAAAGGAGCAATCACATCACTATCGCGTCCAAAACGATGCGTAGATCTCACACAAGTCTTTATTTAGAGAGACCTCAATATTGTTTCATTGGTTGTTTCAAATTTACAAAGAAAGAGGTGATTAAGAGTTGTATTACTTAGTTCTAGTTTGATTAGCGTCAAAAGGAGAAACTCATGACTATCGGATTCAAAATCAAATGTACATCTCACAAAAGTATTTATTTTGGGAGACCTTCTTATTGTTTCATTGGTGCTCAAAAATTGTCAATGATAGAGGTGATTAGGAGTCCTATAACTTCGTTCTAGTTTGATTAGTATCAAAAGGAGCAATCCCATGACTATATCGCTAAAAATGATGCATACATCTCACACATGTCTTCATTTAAGGAGACCTTCTTATTGTTTCAATGGTTCTATAAAATTGCGAAAGAAGGAAGTGATTAGAAGTTTTATTACTTCGTTCTAATTTGATTAGCATCAAAAGGAGCAATCCCATAACTATCGCGTTAAAAACGATGCGTACATCTCACACAAGTCTTGATTTAGGGAGACCTTTTTATTGTTTCAATGGGTCTCTCAAATTGTCAAAGAAAGAGGTGATTATGAGTCCTATGAATTCGTTCTAGTTTGATTAGCATCAAAAGGAGCAATCCTGTCACTAGTGCCTTCAAAACGATCCGTACATCTCAACACAAGTCTTCATTTAGGGAGACCTTCTTAATGTTTCATTAGTTCTCTCAAATTGTCAAAATATAGGTGATTATGAGTTCTATTACTTCGTTCTAGTTGAAATTAGCATCAAAAGTAGAAATCACATCACTACCGCGTCCAAAACGATGCGTAGATCTCACACAAGCCTTCATTTAGGGAGACCTTCATATTATTTCATTGGTTTTTTCAAATTTACAAAGAAAGAGGTGATTAAGAGTTGTATTACTTTTTTCTAATTTGATTAGCGTCAAAAGGAGAAACCCATGACTATCAGGTTCAAAATCAAGTGTACATCTCACAAAAGTATTCATTTTGGGAGACCTTCTTATTGTTTCATTGGTGCACAAAAATTGTAAAAGAAAGAAGTGATTAGGAGTCCTATAACTTCGTTCTAGTTTGATTAGCATCAAAATGAGCAATCCCATGACTATCGCGTTAAAAACAATGCGTACATCTCACACATGTCTTCATTTAAGGAGACCTTCTTATTGTTTCATTGGTTTTCTAAACTTGTGAAAGAAGGAGGTGATTAAGAGTCTTATTTGTAATACCCGAAATAAATAAATAAATAAATGACTTTTTAAAAAAAATTTGTTTTAAATATTTTAATTGGGCTTTTCTTGTGTTTGGGTCAAATTATATTTAATTTATGTGGACTATAATAAGTAAAGAATTTTATTAATTTGGGCCTTTAAATTTATTGGTTCTAATATATATTTGTTTAATATTAAAATCCTTTTATAATTAGGAGAGTTAGTAAGAGCTTTTAATTAATAAATAAATACTTAAAACCTAATCTATCTCACGTACCTCTGATAACTGACTGGAAAAAAAGGGGCGCAGCCACGGTTACAGAAAGGGAAAAAAAAAGGAAGGATAAATCAGATTACACTTTGTAGAAGATAAGGATTCATTTAACAAAGGTAAGAACTCAAATTAGTTGTAAAAGATTATGTGTTTAAAAAAAAACGTTAATTCTTTCCCTTCAGATCAACCGAGGTTTGGCAGTATTATATTTATATATGATGATCGCTGGTATATATATATTATATGATCGGAAGTGGAGTATTTGTTTGGTAGTGGGATTAGGCTTCATAATATTATGTATATGTAATGAAACTGCCATAAAATATATGTGTTAGTGATCAGATTGAGAATACTGATGGAAGTTTCAGAATTTTATTTTTTTTATATAATGATTTCTGGGAATTTGTTTTTTTTTTCCGTAAGCAGCTTGGTCAAATATGTTTGGTAATTAAATAATAAATTGTAATTGGAGGAATTAATTTCATATTAATATAAATTATAATTATTAGGTAACTTATAATTAATTAATTAATTTATTTTATTAGATCGAACGGAAGGGTCTAACAAGTTATAATTGGAATATAATTTTGGGTATTACATTGCATAATCCAGGTACGGATTTCGTACTCTTTCAGCGATACTCTTGTTAAATTTGATTTATTCGTTTTGTTCCGTATTTCGAATTTCGTCATTATTTCACATATTTATTTCTCGTGAAATTCATATAATGGTTTCGTTTTGGAGTTGATTCATATGACTCAAAATTGTACTATTTAAATTAAGTTATCATGTATAGTATTTATTTTGATAATTGTAGAGCGGTACATGTTGTTACTTTCTTTTGAGACATTGAGATTATGATTTAATTTGGTTCAACATGTACATATAGAACCCTTTTGTTGGTATTATGTCGCATGTGTTGTGACATGGTATTATTGTTAGAATATACCGTAGGGTATACCTGAGCTATAACCACCTGTGGGGGTACCACAGGCATGTCGTCTTGGCACGAGAGGCATGACACCTTCCGTGGCGGTGTGATCAGTCCACGGCGTCTCCGTTTTGTGCTCCGGTGGGAGTTGGCCATTTGGTGTTTTGTTGTGGGAGGCGTATGGGTCGACCCTAGTTTTCTGTTCTGTTCTGTTCTGCGGAGTGACGATGTTTGTGCCAAACACGCCTTCTGATTTTACATACATTTGGATTCGCGGTCCAATGTGTGTGACTTGCCTGTGTGGCATTATTTGACCTTGCCTATGTGGCAAGGTATATTTCTGTTTTGTTTTGAGCTCGGTATGAAATAACACCCAGCCATTTGATTCAGACTATTATTTCATTGTGTTAGTTTTGTTCCTTTCAGTTCAGTTCGGTTCATTTATTGAGTTAGTTATTTCGTTTCATTATTCTTGTATTCTATATCTGTACTGGGCGTTTGGCTCATGCTGTGTTTTTTTTTCTTTCGGCAGGTAATCAGGGGGATCAAGGGCAAGTGTGATGAGAGCTCCATTCGATCCAATGATTTAGATATTCTGTTTAGGCTGGATAGATTGATTTTATTTGAGTTGTAATAAATACTCTATATTTGAGTTTGAGTCTGTTGGCATTTATTATGGTTGACCTTTTGAGATTTATTGGTTATAAATACTATTCTTTCATGGCATAGAGCTTTCGTTCAGTTTTGTTGTGTTTTGAGTAACCTCCCTTTCTCTTTTAGAAAGGGGGTGTTACAGAGTTGGTATCAGAGCTTAGGTTCTTTCTTGTAGAAAACCTATTTAGGTTTGACCTGTGAGTTATGGGTAGAATTCTGGGTTAGGTTTTGTTCAGTTTGATTTTCTGTTCAGCTATATTCAAATCTGTCTCTAATCTATTTTGCTGATATTCGTTGATCTCTTTCTTAGATGGCTCGTAGATCCGCTAGAGTTGCTGGGAGGCGAGGTAACAATAGGGGAAGAGGTGATGGTCAGCCCGATGAGCAACCTAATGATCAGATTAATGCTCAATTGGCTAACTTGGTGAATCAGGCGATTAATCAGGCTTTACCGCAGTTGGTGGCACAGGTGGTACAGGCAATGCAGCAGCCGCCAAAAATTCCTGAGCAGGGGAACTCGGGAAATAATGGTTCGCAGGCAAACGAAGAGGAAGGGAATGCGGATGGTCTTGATCAACAGGTGGTTCCAATGTACGTATGGTTGGAGAGGTTTCAGAAGCAGAAGCCACAGTCTTTCAGTTCGGCTCCAACTCCAATTGATGCGGAGAATTGGATTGCACACCTAGAGAAGATTTTTGATGTGTTGGGCTGCTCAGATAATCAGAGAGTGTTGCTTGCTGCTTATAAGCTGGAGGGGGATGCACAAAGGTGGTGGAAAGCGCTGAAAACAACCAAGGGTGATGGGTACGTGGAAACACTTCGTTGGGCAAAGTTTTGTGAGTTCTTTTATCAGCAGTACTTTCCAGCTGCTGATAAAGAGGCTTGTGCTAGAAAGTATCTGTCTATTTGACAGAAAGATGATGAGTCCATCACAGATTTTATGACGAGGTTCACCAAGTTGGCAGGTTTTGCGGGAACCTCTGCAGGGACTGCAGCGGAACAGGAGGAGAAGTTCAAGTGGCGAATTCATTATAGGTATCGGCAACATCTCACTAACACCAAGTTTGCGGATGTATCGGCTGTGGCTAATGCGGCCAAGAACATTGAGATGGAGCGGCAGGACTTTCGGTCTTCTCAACTGGAAGGGAATCGGAAAAGGGACAGAGATGACCAGTAGGGTCAAGCTTCGGGTCAGCATGGGAGAAATCAAGGTGGTCAGTGGAATAGAAACCGTGGTGTCCAGCAAGGGCAGTGGAGTGGTCAAAATCAGAACAGGGGTAATCAGCAGATGCCTCAGCAAGGACAGAATCGTCAGCTTCAGCTACCTTGGTATGGACAGAATCTGCAGCAAGGGCAGAATCGTCAGTTTCAGCTACCTTGGTATGGACAGAATCCGCAGCAAGGGCAGAATCGTCAACAGGGGCAGAATCAGGGTCGTTATCCGGGACCAGCTGGTGGGGGTAACCTAAATCTCATTCCGATAGTTCCTTGTGCCATAATCATCCAGGGAGACAGTGTCATAGAGTTACTGGTGCATGCTTCTTGTGTGGACAGATGAGTCACATGGCTAGAGATTGTACCGGGCCACGTGGTAATGGTGGAGGCGGTGATCATGGTGGCAATGGTGGTCAGCGTCAAGGTGGTCGAGTATTTGCCTTGACACATAATCAGGCGGCAGGTGCTCGTTCTAATTTGATTAGCATCAAAAGAAGCAATCCTATGACTATCGCGTTAAAAACGATGCGTACATCTCACACAAGTCTTGATTTAGGGAAACCTTCTTATTGTTTCATTGGGTCTCGCAAATTATCAAAAAAGAGAGGTGATTATGAGTCCTATGAATTCTTCTAGTTTGATTAGCATCAAAAGGAGCAATTGTGACGCCCCCAAATTCCAGGACCGCCACTTGGTCTCTCGAATTCGGTTCATCACGTGCTCATGGTAATATATCACAATAATAATAATTAAATATCATATGATCACAGCGGAAAATCTATTCTAGAATAATTTACAATGATTTATTATAATTATTCCCCCAAGTCTCGCAACCTACAGTACTTAATAGATTACATAATAATATCAGTTAATGACTTATTACATAATCTAACTTAAGCTTAAACATAATCAAATCCAGTCTTACTACATCATCTTCATACAATATTAATATATTTAAAACATAACAGACATAAGCTAGTTGGTAGCTTTGCCCTTGCCCTTATCAACGCCCGAAGGTTCACCATGCTCTGCCTTAACTGAAATGTTTTAGGGAAAGCAAGAATGAGCACAAATTGCCCAGCAAGTAATATACAATAAGGGTGAGTAATAAGATTCTCAATTCTCGAGAGGGTATAACAAGATTTGATAGTTCAAGAATAACAAGAATATCAACAGTTCTCAATATCAGTCGCTAAGGACAGGATAATATCAATATGATTCAATAATAAGTCAATTCAAGATTTCAAATAATTGAATACTGAGTAGTCACTACGGACTATGAACTTCTACTAGAATTGACAGTAATAAACTGAAAATCCAACAAAAACAGGTACAACAGGTGATCAGCCTAAAGTACCCTTGTTATGCATAACAATCAACCATACTCAAGTGTACACGTCGGTTCTCCGACAATTATATATTCCCTTCAAAGAAGGTTGTTCTTCTCAGTCAAATATAAGATCCCGCACCAATCAATTAGTTTGGGTTGCTTTTCAATAACATAAGTCCAGCCGAATCAAATGGCATAGACACTTTCACAATATTCAAGAACAATACTAAGTTCAACATGAATAATAGCTTTAATGAAATAAGAGTTCAAGTATGCTAATTCGATTCAACCGATTAAATAGGAAACTAGTTCGCAATACACAAGATAGGATACTCGCATAGTAAAAGAGTATAAGTTAGGAAACTTTCACAATCATAGATTTCCTTGCATAAAGTAAATGCGTCGGTTAGGATACTTGCACTTTAAAAGAGTGTAAGTAAGAGAACTTGCCTTTAGCGTAGTTTATCCACGAAAAGCAATCAACACTTTCGAATTCCTATCGTAATACAGTTACGTATATATATGATATTCATTAGTCATATAATTTAACTTCACATTTTCTCTTTGAATATACGATCAACACATAAGCTAAGTTTTACCTAGCTACACAGTTATATAGAATAAAATTTCTATCCTTAACGTTCCTTCTTTAGAGTTTAAACGCATTCTCATATTATATAAGATCTCAACAATTAACAAACATGCTTGCATATTATTAATATCACATAAGACCACAATCAATACTAAATATATTTCATTTTAGCAAGTTACGGCATCTCCTTAAGTTAACCGTCAAAATCGGGTTCAAGTAACATCATATAATATCGCGTAGCATGTATTCATATTTAAAGGATACTTTCATGCTTGTATAACTTTTCCAAATCCAATCGTACATGGTATAGGTTCTTAAGTTAATACTTAAAGCCATTCAAGGACACGAACTCATATGGTCTAACATGATTGCTTTTAAATACATAAGATATTCATATAACTTGTATTAGTCATGCTCATGAGTACTCGTATTGCATATATCTAGCTAGCGTTGTTATTATCTTGAAAACATGCTTTGTTTATGCTAAACTTTAATCACGGCAACCAATCATGGTATATATATATGCATGACACATGAATGAGTCTAAGAGTACTATCACATGTGTCCATAAATATCAGAATTTAAATCTCCACGTATCGTGTTAATGCTCATGTGCAAGGCTTGTATTTCTATTGGTGAATCTTACTAATAGAGCCTAACATGTTCATGCTTCCTTACGAACTATATAAACACAAGTTAAGGCTTCATTCATATATTTCAAAGTTATCTAAACATGCTCATAACATCAAAATGACTATATAGCATTTACATGATCATATCCACCTTCAAACTTACATTTTTGTTAGGAATGAGCACTAGTTTGGTTCACATGTTCATATTTTATTACGGAACCAATATAGATAAGCTAACATGCACTTCATGTGTCTCTAGGTGGTACTAACGTGCTTGCAAGGTCAGTATGTAAACATGCTTTATATATGTTAACGTCGTTTATGAAACTTTAAATTCGTTTCCAAACTATGTGTCGTTTGGTTAACCATGCATGCTAATATACTAAAACATGCTTACATTGCATCATTAGGTTTATATATATGTATTAATCATGCTCCCATGCTTGTTTAAACAAAAATAAACAATTGGTACATAACAGTTTTGTTGCAGAATGCAGAAAACTGAACACAGAGGCTGGCGCTGCGGCGCGGTACAGTAGCTTAATACTGGCGCTGCGGCGCGAGTGGCGCTGCGTGCGGCGCTGCGGCGCGGGCTGCGACGCATGTGGCGCTGCGGCGCGGGCTGCGGCGCTGCGGCGCTGCGGCGTCGAGGCAGTTTTCTGGTTCAGACGGCAGCGAAAACCGACCCAAAACCTCCCATTTCATCGATTTCAACATACCATACCTAGATATTAGACTTGTTTAACTTACTAACACATACATATATGCTTATATAACAGTCAATAGCATTTATCAATTCCCAATTTCATGAACTCTAACTATTTTACGAATTTTATGTATTTACAAAAATTGAAGAGGAACAATGGAAATGAAAGGCTATTCAGTGGTTCCATCATGTGTGTATGTTCATATAACAACAATATAAGGGTTCTACAACCCAATCATGAACCAATTTGGCATAATCAAGAATTTCAACAAAACTCAGAGAACAACAATGGAGTTCTTTTGACAGAAAATGAAAATGAAGACACGAAGAGGATTTATACCTCTGTTATGGAGTAAGCTTGCTGATATCTCACAATGCTATTATACTGATATATGTATATGCTCTCAACTTATCAACTCAAACAAAATCTCAGCAATGTGAAATGGGAAGAAAGGAAGCCATATTTATAGAGAAAACAAGATACAGACAATGCAATTGCCTACCATTTCAAACTAACAGAAATTTGATTTGCATGCTAGATAAGAGGAAGTTGGTAGATAGTTGTTGAAAGCCATCATTAGAGCCACTCCTCATATAATTATTGCTAGCTAAGCTTGGGAGAAGAATGGGAGAATAGGCCTTAGCCTTTTTGCCATACACGTGAAGGAGAAGGAGAGTGACTATTATATTGGGACAAGGCCATATATCAGCATTCTATAATTTGTATATATACACAACACTTATGCCAAAATATGTTACATGTATATATACTATATAATTAGGCCACAATTATAGTTACAATGTAATTCTAATGATACTAACATGGATTCACATAATGTAATAAGTGTGAATTGTGCACATATAATTCATGTACATTTTTATCATACTGGTATAATTTAATCGGATGTTATCACATTATATTATCTCATGTATTATTAAATTGTTCACCATATATTCATGATGTCTCACTTTATTAAAATTAATAGTTTACAATATGTTCATGATATATTATATAGTGTATTCTCACATATTTATTGTCACATCAGTATTATCATGCATTCATAACATATAGTTTTAACATAATCACATTATGCTTCATGTAATATATGGTTTCTATGTGTAATATATTCGCATTGCATTATATAACATAGTTTACGTATATACATGCATGGTCACACTTAAGTGTCTCTCTACACTATATAATATAGTTGTATTCCATATACTTTATATATTCAAATATTGCACATTTGCACATATCAATTAATATAATCTTATTATATTTATAAACACGTTGCTCATTATTATTATGTTTCTTGCAATAATAATCACATATTATTAACCAATCCTCATTAGTATTTTATAACAGTTAATTAATATTCTTCGATTAACAATTAATATAGATTAATTGTTCGCTTAAATTAATATAATCATTCTTATATTACGTCACTGTGCCACACAAGGCAATCAACGAGTTTATCACAAACTCCACCAATTTCTCAATTATTATAATTATTCAATTATATATAATTGAATTAATTCATCTCATAACACAAAATAAATTCTCATTTCCATTAATATATTTATTTAATAATATATGGAAATTCTCGGGTATTACAGCAATCCTATCACTAGTGCCTTCAAAACGATCCGTACATCTCACACAAGTCTTCATTTAGGGAGACCTTCTTAATGTTTCATTAGTTCTCTCAAATTATCAAAATATAGGTGATTATGAGTTCAATTACTTCGTTCTAGTTGAAATTATCATCAAAATGAGCAATCACATCACTATCGCGTCCAAAACGATGCGTAGATCTCACACAAGTCTTTATTTAGGGAGACCGTAATATTGTTTCATTGGTTGTTTCAAATTTACAAAGAAAGAGGTGATTAAGAGTTGTATTACTTCGATCTAATTTGATTAGCGTCAAAACGACAAACCCATTACTATCGCGTTCAAAACCATATGTACATCTCACACCAGGCTTCATTTAGGGAGACCTTCTTATTGTTTTATTGGTGCTCTAAAATTGTCAAAGAAAGAGGAGATTAGGAGTCCTATAACTTCGTTCTAGTTTGATTAGCATCAAAATGACCAATCCTATGACTATCGAGTTAAAAACGACGCGTACATCTCACACAAGTCTTCATTTAAGGAGACCTTGTTATTGTTTCATTGGTTCTCTAAAATTGTGAAAGAAGGAGGTGATTTGGAGTTTTATTACTTCGTTCTAATTTGATTAGTATCAAAAGAAGCAATCCTATGACTATCGCGTTAAAAACGATGCGTACATCTCACACAAGTCTTGATTTAGGGAGACCTTCTTATTGTTTCATTGGTTCTCTCAAATTATCAAAGAAAGAGGTGATTATTATTCCTATTAATTCGTTCTAGTTTTGATTAGCATCAAAAGGAGCAATCCTATCACTAGTGCCTTCAAAACGATTCGTACATCTCACACAAGTCTTCATTTAGGGAGACCTTCTTAATGTTTCATTAGTTCTCTCAAAATGTCAAAATATAGGTGATTATAAGTTCTATTACTTCGTTCTAATTGAATATAGCATCAAAAGGAGCAATCACATCACTATCGCGTCCAAAACGGTGCGTAGATCTCACACAAGTCTTCATTTAGGGAAACTGTCATATTGTTTAATTGGTTTATTCAAATTTACAAAGAAAGAGGTGATTAAGAGTTGTATTACTTCGTTCTAATTTGATTAGCACCAAAAGGAGAAACCCATGACTATCGTGTTCAAAATCAAGCGTACATCTCACAAAAGTATTCATTTTGGGAGACCTTCTTATTGTTTCATTGGTGGACTAAAATTGTCAAAGAAAGAAAAGATTAGGAGTCCTATAACTTCGTTCTAGTTTGATTAGCATGAAAAGGAGCAATCCCATGACTATCGCGTTAAAAACGATGTGTACATCTTACACATGTCTTCATTTAAGTAGACTTTCTTATTGTTTCATTTGTTCTCTAAAATTCTAAAAGAAGGAGGTGATTAGGGGTCTTATTACTTCGTTCTAATTTGATTAACATCAAAAGGAGCAATCCTATGACTATCGCGTTAAAAACGATGCGTACATCTCACACAAGTCTTGATTTACGCAGACCTTTTTATTGTTTCCTTGGGTCTCTCAAATTGTCAAAAAAGAGAGGTGATTATGAGTCCTATGAATTCGTTCTAGTTTGATTAGCATCAAAAGGAGCAATCATATCACTAGTGCCTTCAAAACGATCCTTACATCTCACACAAGTCTTCATTTAGGGAGACCTTCTTAATGTTTCGTTAGTTCTCTCAAATTGTCAAAATATAGGTGATTTTATGTTCTATTACTTCGTTCTAATTGAATATAGCATCAAAAGGAGCAATCACATCACTATCGTGTCCAAAACGATGCGTAGATCTCACACAAGTCTTTATTTAGGGAGACCTTAATATTGTTTCATTGGTTGTTTCAAATTTACAAAGAAAGAGGTGATTAAGAGTTGCATTACATCGATCTAGTTTGATTTGCGTCAAAACGACAAACCCATTACTATCGCGTTCAAAATCATGTGTACATCTCACACAAGGCTTCATTTAGGGAGACTTTCTTATTGTTTCATTGGTGCTCTAAAATTGTAAAAGAAAGAAAAGATTAGGAGGTCTATAACTTCGTTCTAGTTTGATTAGCATCAAAGGGAGCAATCCCATGACTATCGCGTTAAAAACGATGCGTACATCTTACACATATCTTCATTTAAGTAGACTTTCTTATTGTTTCATTTGTTCTCTAAAATTGTGAAAGAAGGAGGTGATTAGGAGTCTTATTACTTCGTTCTAATTTGATTAGCATCAAAAAGAGCAATCCTATGACTATCGCGTTAAAACCGATGCGTACATCTCACACAAGTCTTGATTTAAGCAGACCTTTTTATTGTTTCCTTGGGTCTCTCAAATTGTCAAAAAAAAAGAGGTGATTATGAGTCCTATGAATTCGTTCTAGTTTGATTAGCATCAAAAGGAGCAATCATATCCCTAGTGCCTTCAAAACGATCCGTACATCTCACACAAGTCGTCATTTAGGGAGATCTTAATGTTTCATTAGTTCTCTCAAATTGTCAAAATATAGGCGATTGTGAGTTCTATTACTTCGTTCTAGTTGAAATTAGCATCAAAAGGAGCAATCACATCACTATCGCGCCCAAAACGATGCGTAGATCTCACACAAGTCTTTATTTTGGGAGACCTTAATATTGTTTCATTGGTTGTTTCAAATTTACAAAGAAAGAGGTGATTAAGAGTTGCATTACATTGATCTAGTTTGATTATCGTCAAAACGACAAACCCATTACTATCGCGTTCAAAATCATGTGTACATCTCACACAAGGCTTCATTTAGGGAGACTTTCTTATTGTTTCATTGGTGCTCTAAAATTGCCAAAGAAAGAGGTAATTAGGAGTCCTATAACTTTGTTCTAGTTTGATTAGTATCAAAAGAAGCAATTCCATGACTATCGTGTTAAAAACGATGCGTACATCTCACACGTCTTCTTTTAAGGAGACCTTCTTATTGTTTCATTGGTTCTCTAAAATTATCAAAGAAAGAGGTGATTATGAGTCCTATGAATTCATTCTAGTTTGATTAGCATCAAAAAGAGCAATCCTGTCACTAGTGCCTTCAAAAAAATCCGCACATCTTACACAAGTCTTCATTTAGGGAGACCTTCGTAATGTTTCACTAGTTCTCTCAAATTGTCAAAATATAGGTGATTATAAGTTCTATTACTTCGTTCTAGTTGAATATAGCATCAAAAGGAGCAATCACATCACTATCGCGTCCAAAACGATGCGTAGATCTCACACAAGTGATTTATGTAGACCATCATATTGTTTCATTGGTTTTTTCAAATTTACAAAGAAAGAGGTGATTAAGAGTTGTATTACTTCGTTCTAATTTGATTAGCGTCAAAAGGAGAAACGCGTGACTATCGGGTTCAAAATCAAGCGTACATCTCACAAAAGTATTCATTTTGGGAGACCTTCTTATTGTTTCATTGTTGCACTAAAATTGTCAAAGAAAGAAAAGATTAGGAGTCCTATAACTTCGTTATTGTTTGATTAGCATGAAAGGGAGCAATCCCATGATTATCGCGTTAAAAACGATGCGTACATCTTACACATGTCTTCATTTAAGTAGACTTTCTTATTGTTTCATTTATTCTCTAAAATTGTGAAAGAAGGAGGTGATTAGGAGTCTTATTACTTCTTTCTAATTTGATTAGCATCAAAAGGAGCAATCCTATGACTATCGCGTTAAAAACGCTGCGTACATCTCGCACAAGTCTTGATTTAAGCAGACCTTTTTATTGTTTCCTTGGGTCTCTCAAATTGTCAAAAAAGAGGTGATTATGATCCTATGAATTCGTTCTAGTTCGATTAGCATCAAAAGGAGCAATCATATAACTAGTGCCTTCAAAACGATCCGTACATCTTACACAAGTCGTCATTTAGGGAGATCTTAATGTTTCATTAGTTCTCTCAAATTATCAAAATATAGGTGATTATGAGTTCTATTACTTTGTTCTAGTTGAAATTAGCATCAAAAGGAGCAATCACATCACTATCGCGCCCAAAACGATGCGTAGATCTCACACAAGTCTTTATTTTGGGAGACCTTAATATTATTTTATTGGTTGTTTCAAATTTACAAAGAAAGAGGTGATTAAGAGTTGCATTACATCGATCTTGTTTGATTAGCGTCAAAACGACAAACCTATTACTATCGCGTTCAAAATCATGTGTACATCTCACACAAGGCTTCATTTAGGTAGACTATCTTATTGTTTCATTGGTGCTTTAAAATTGCCAAAGAAAGAGGAGATTACGAGTCCTATAACTTTGTTCTAGTTTGATTAGTATCAAAAGGAGCAATCCCATGACTATCGTGTTAAAAACAATGCGTACATCTCACACATGTCTTCATTTAAGGAGACCTTCGTATTGTTTCATTGGTTCTCTAAAATTGTCAAAGAAAGAGGTGATTATGAGTCATATAAATTCGTTCTAGTTTGATTAGCTTCAAAAGGAGCAATCCTGCCACATGTACCTTTAAAAAGCTCCGTACATCTCACACAAGTCTTCATTTAGGAATACCTTCTTAATGTTTCAGTAGTTCTCCCAAATTGTCAAAATATAAGTGATTATATGTTATATTACTTCGTTCTAGTTGAATATAGCATCAAAAGGAGCAATCACATCACTATCGCGTCCAAAATAATGCGTAGATCTCACACAAGTCCTCATTTAAAGAGACCTTCATATTGTTTCATTGGTTTTTTCAACTTTACAAAGAAAGAGGTGATTAAGAGTTGTATTGCTTCGTGCTACTTTGATTAGCGTCAAAAGGAGAAACCCATGACTATCGGGTTCAAAATCAAGCATACATCTCACAAAAGTATTAATTTTGGGAGACCTTCTTATTCTTTCATTGGTGCACTAAAATTGTCAAAGAAATAAAAGTTTAGGAGTCCTATAACTTCGTTCTAGTTTGATTAGCATCAAAAGGAGCAATCCCATGACTATCGCGTTAAAAACGATGCGTACATCTTACACATATCTTCATTTAAGGAGAATTTCTTATTGTTTCATTTGTTCTCTAAAATTGTGAAAGAAGGAGGTGATTAGGAGTTTTATTACTTCGTTCTAATTTGATTAGCATCAAAAGGAGCAATCCTATGACTATCGCGGTAAAAACGATGCGTACATCTCATACAAGTCTTGATTTAGGGAGACCTTCTTATTGTTTCATTGGGTCTCGCAAATTGTCAAAAAAGTGGTGATTATGAGTCCTATGAATTCTTCTAGTTTGATTAGCATCAAAAGGAGCAATCCTATCACTAGTGCCTTCAAAACGATCCGTACATCTCACACAAGTATTCATTTAGGGAGACCTTAATGTTTCATTAGTTCTCTCAAATTGTCAAAATATAGGTGATTATGAGTTCTATTACTTCGTTCTAGTTGAAATTAGCATCAAAATGAGCAATCACATCACTATCGCGTCCAAAACGATGCGTAGATCTCACACAAGTCTTTATTTAGGGAGACCGTAATATTGTTTCATTGGTTGTTTCAAATTTACAAAGAAAGAGGTGATTAAGAGTTGTATTACTTTGATCTAGTTTGATTAGCGTCAAAACGAAAAACCCATTACTATCGCGTTCAAAACCATATGTACATCTCACACCAGGCTTTATTTGGGGAGACCTTCTTATTGTTTCATTGGTGCTCCAAAATTGTTAAAGAAAGAGGAGATTAGGAGTCCTGTAACTTCGTTCAAGTTTGATTAGCATCAAAATGAGCAATCCCATGACTATCGCGTTAAAAACGACGTGTACATCTCACACAAGTATTCATTTCAGGAGACCTTGTTATTGTTTCATTGGTTCTCTAAAATTGTGAAAGAAGGAGGTGATTTGGAGTTTTATTACTTCGTTCTAATTTGATTAGCATCAAAAGGAGCAATCCTATGACTATCGCGTTAAAAACGATGCGTACATCTCACACAAGTCTTGATTTAGGGAGACCTTCTTACGGTTTCATTTGTTCTCTCAAATTGTCAAAGAAAGAGATGATTATTATTCCTATGAATTCGTTCTAGTTTGATTAGCATCAAAAGGAGCAATCCTATCACTAGTGCCTTCAAAATGATCCGTACATCTCACACAAGTCTTCATTTAGGGAGACCTTCTTAATGTTTCATTAGTTCTCTCAAATTGTCAAAATATAGGTGATTATAAGTTCTATTACTTTGTTCTAATTGAATATAGCATCAAAAGGAGCAATCACATCACTATCGCGTCTAAAACGATGCATAGATCACACATAAGTCTTCATTTAGGGAGACCGTCATATTGTTTCATTGGTTTTTTCAAATTAACAAAGAAAGAGGTGATTAAGAGTTGTATTTATTCGTTCTAGTTTGATTAGCGTCGAAAGGAGAAACCCATGACTATCGGGTTCAAAATTAAGCGTACATCTCACAAAAGTATTCATTGTGGGAGACCTTCTTATTGTTTCATTGGTGGACCAAAATTGCCAAATAAAAAAGTGATTAGGAGTCCTATAACTTCGTTCTAGTTTGATTAGCATCAAAAGGAGCAATCCCATGACTATCGCGTTAAAAACGATGATTACATCACACATGTCTTCATTTAAGGAGACCTTCTTATTGTTTAATTGGTTCTCTAAAATTGTGAAAGAAGGAGGTGATTAGGAGTCTTATTACTTCGTTCTAATTTGATTAGCATCAAAAGAAGCAATTCTATGACTATCGCGTTAAAAACGATGCGTACATCTCACACAAGTCTTGATTTAGGGAGACCTTTTTATTGTTTCATTGGGTCTCTCAAATTGTCAAAGAAAGAGGTGATTATGAGTCTTATGAATTCGTTCTAGTTTGATTAGCATCAAAAGGAGAAATCCTGTCACTAGTGAAACGATCCTTACATCTCACACAAGTCTTCATTTAGGGAGACCTCTTAATGTTTCGTTAGTTCTCTCAAATTGTCAAAATATAGGTGATTATAAGTTCTATTACTTTGTTCTAATTGAATAAAGCATCAAAAGGAGCAATCACATCACTATCGCGTCCAAAACGATGCGTAGATCTCACACAAGTGATTTAGGGAGACCGTCATATTGTTTCATTGGTTTTTTCAAATTTTCAAAGAAAGAGGTGATTAAGAGTTGTATTACTTTGTTCTAATTTGATTAGCGTCAAAAGGAGAAACCCATGACTATCGGGTTCAAAATCAAGCGTACAACTCACAAAAGTATTCATTTTGGGAGACTTTCTTATTGTTTCATTGGTGCACTAAAATTGTAAAAGAAAGAAAAGATTAGGAGTCTTATAACTTCGTTCTAGTTTGATTAGCATCAAAGGGAGCAATCCCATGACTATCGCGTGAAAAACGATGCGTACATCTTACACATGTCTTCATTTAAGTAGACTTTCTTATTGTTTCATTTGTTCTCTAAAATTGTGAAAGAAGGAGGTGATTAGGAGTCTTATTACTTCGTTCTAATTTGATTAGCATCAAAAGGATCAATCTTATGACTATCGCGTTAAAAACGATGCGTACATCTCACACAAGTCTTGATTTAAGCAGACCTTTTTATTGTTTCCTTGGGTCTCTCAAATTGTCAAAAAAGAGGTGATTATGAGTCCTATGAATTCGTTCTAGTTTGATTAGCATCAAAAGGAGCAATCATATCAGTAGTGCCTTCAAAACGATATATACATCTCACACAAGTCGTCATTTAGGGAGATCTTAATGTTTCATTAGTTCTCTCAAATTGTCAAAATATAGGTGATTATGAGTTCTATTACTTCGTTCTAGTTGAAATTAGCATCAAAAGGAGCAATCACATCACTATCGCGCCTAAAACGATGCGTAGATCTCACACAAGTCTTTATTTTGGGAGACCTTAATATTGTTTCTTTGGTTGTTTCAAATTTACAAAGAAAGAGGTGATTAAGAGTTGCATTACATCGATCT
Source organism: Panax stipuleanatus (assembly GCA_020205555.1). NCBI lineage: Eukaryota > Viridiplantae > Streptophyta > Magnoliopsida > Apiales > Araliaceae > Panax > Panax stipuleanatus. The sequence goes on from JAINUT010000721.1 coordinate 152,312, forward strand.
AGTTTGATTATCGTCAAAACGACAAACCCATTACTATCGCGTTCAAAATCATGTGGACATCTCGCACAAGGCTTCATTTAGGGAGACTTTCTTATTGTTTCATTGGTGCTCTAAAATTGCCAAAGAAAGAGGTGATTAGGAGTCCTATAACTTTGTTCTAGTTTGATTAGTATCAAAAGGAGCAATTCCATAACTATCGTGTTAAAAACGATGCGTACATCTCACACGTCTTCTTTTAAGGAGACCTTCTTATTGTTTCATTGGTTCCCTAAAATTATCAAATTAAGAGGTGATTATGAGTCCTATGAATTCATTCTAGTTTGATTAGTATCAAAAGGAGCAATCCTGTCACTAGTGCCTTCAAAAAGATCCACACATCTCACACAAGTCTTCATTTAGGGAGACCTTCTTAATGTTTCATTAGTTCTCTCAAATTGTCAAAATATAGGTGATTATAAGTTCTATTACTTCGTTTTAATTGAATATAGCATCAAAAGGAGCAATCACATCACTATCGCGTCCAAAACGATGCGTAGATCTCACACAAGTGATTTATGTAGACCATCATATTTTTTCATTGGTTTTTTCAAATTTACAAAGAAAGATGTGATTAAGAGTTGTATTACTTCGTTCTAATTTGATTAGCGTCAAAAGGAGAAATCCTTGACTATCGGGTTCAAAATCAAGCGTACATCTCACAAAAGTACTCATTTTGGGAGACCTTCTTATTGTTTCATTGTTGCACTAAATTGTCAAAGAAAGAAAAGATTAGGAGTCCTATAACTTCGTTCTAGTTTGATTAGCATGAAAGGGAGCAATCCCATGACTATCGCGTTAAAAACGATGCGTACATCTTACACATGTCTTCATTTATGTACACTTTCTTATTGTTTCATTTATTCTCTAAAATTGTGAAAGAAGGAGGTGATTAGGAGTCTTATTACTTCGTTCTAATCTGATTAGCAACAAAAGGAGCAATCCTATGACTATCGCGTTAAAAACGATGCGTACATCTCACACAAGTCTTGATTTAGGGAGACCTTCTTATTGTTTCATTGGGTTTCGCAAATTGTCAAAAAAAGAGAGGTGATTATGTGTCCTATGAATTCTTCTAGTTTGATTAGCATCAAAAGGAGCAATCCTATCACTAGTGCCTTCAAAACGATCCGTACATCTCACACAAGTCTTCATTTAGGGAGACCTTCTTAAAGTTTCATTAGTTCTCTCAAATTGTCAAAATATAGGTGATTATGAGTTCTATTACTTCGTTCTAGTTGAAATTAGCATCAAAATGAGCAATCACATCACTATCGCGTCCAAAACGATGCGTAGATCTCACACAAGTCTTTATTTAGGGAGACCGTAATATTGTTTCATTGATTGTTTCAAATTTACAAAGAAAGAGGTGATTAAGGGTTGTATTACTTCGATCTAGTTTGATTAGCATCAAAACGACAAACCCATTACTATCGCGTTCAAAACCATATGTACATCTCACACCAGGCTTCATTTAGGGAGACCTTCTTATTGTTTTTTTGGTGCTCCAAAATTGTCAAAGAAAGAGGAGATTAGGAGTCCTATAACTTCGTTCAAGTTTGATTAGCATCAAAATGAGCAATCCCATGACTATCGCGTTAAAAACGACGCGTACATCTCACACAAGTCTTCATTTAAGGAGACCTTGTTATTGTTTCATTGGTTCTCTAAAATTGTGAAAGAAGGAGGTGATTTGGAGTTTTATTACTTCGTTCTAATTTGATTAGCATCAAAAGAAGCAATCCTATGACTATCGCGTTAAAAGCGATGCGTACATCTCACACAAATCTTGATTTAGGGAGACCTTCTTATTGTTTCATTGGTTCTCTCAAATTGTCAAAGAAAGAGGTGATTATTATTCCTATGAATTCGTTCTAGTTTGATTAGCATCAAAAGGAGCAATCCTATCACTAGTGCCTTCAAAACGATTCGTACATCTCACACAAGTCTTCATTTAGGGAGACCTTCTTAATATTTCATTAGTTCTCTCAAATTGTCAAAATATAGGTGATTATAAGTTCTATTACTTCGTTCTAATTGAATATAGCATCAAAAGGAGCAATAACATCACTATCGCGTCCAAAACGATGCGTAGATCTCACACAAGTCTTCATTTAGGGAGACTGTCACATTGTTTCATTGGTTTTTTCAAATTTACAAAGAAAGAGGTGATTAAGAGTTGTATTACTTCGTTCTAATTTGATTAGCGTCAAAAGGAGAAACCCATGACTATCGGGTTCAAAATCAAGCGTACATCTCACAAAAGTATTCATTTTGGGAGACTTTCTTATTGTTTCATTGGTGCACTAAAATTGTAAAAGAAAGAAAAGATTAAGAGTCCTATAACTCCGTTCTAGTTTGATTAGCATCAAAGGGGGCAATCCCATGACTATCGCGTTAAAAACGATGAGTACATCTTACACATGTCTTCATTTAAGTAGACTTTGTTATTGTTTCATTTGTTCTCTAAAATTGTGAAAGAAGGAGGTGATTAGGAGTCTTATTACTTCGTTCTAATTTGATTAGCATCAAAAGGAGCAATCCTATGACTATCGCGTTAAAAACGATGCGTACATCTCACACAAGTCTTGATTTAAGCAGACCTTTTTATTGTTTCCTTGGGTCTCTCAAAATGTCAAAAAAAGAGGTGATTATGAGTCCTATGAATTCGTTCTAGTTTGATTAACATCATAAGGAACAATCATATCACTAGTGCCTTCAAAACGATCCGTACATCTCACACAAGTCGTCATTTAGGGAGATCTTAATGTTTCATTAGTTCTCTCAAATTGTCAAAATATAGGTGATTATGAGTTCTATTACTTTGTTCTAGTTGAAATTAGCATCAAAATGGGCAATCACATCACTATCGCACCCAAAACGATGCGTAGATCTCACACAAGTCTTTATTTTGGGAGACTTTAATATTGTTTCATTGGTTGTTTCAAATTTACAAAGAAAGAGGTGATTAAGAGTTGCATGACATCGATCTAGTTTGATTTGCATCAAAACGACAAACCCATTACTATCGCGTTCAAAATCATGTGTACATCTCACACAAGGCTTCATTTAGGGAGACTTTCTTACTGTTTCATTGGTGCAATAAAATTGCCAAAGAAAGAGGTGATTAGGAGTCCTATAACTTTGTTCTAGTTTGATTAGTATCAAAAGGAGCAATCCCATGACTATCGTGTTAAAAACGATGCGTACATCTCACACATGTCTTCATTTAAGGAGACCTTCTTATTGTTTCATTGGTTCTCTAAAATTGTCAAAGAAAGAGGTGATTATGAGTCCTATAAATTCGTTCTAGTTTGATTAGCATCAAAAGGAGCAATCCTGCCACTAGTGCCTTCAAAAAGATCCGTACATCTCGCACAAGTCTTCATTTAGGTAGACCTTCTTAATGTTTCAGTTGTTCTCTCAAATTGTCAAAATATAGGTGATTATAAGTTATATTACTTCGTTCTAGTTGAATATAGCATCAAAAGGAGCAATCACTTCACTATCGCGCCCAAAACGATGCGTAGATCTCGTACAAGTCTTCATTTAAAGAGACCTTCATATTGTTTCATTGGTTTTTTTAACTTTACAAAGAAAGAGGTGGTTAAGAGTGGTATTACTTCGTGCTACTTTGATTAGCGTCAAAAGGAGAAACCCATGAGTATCGGGTTCAAAATCAAGCGTACATCTCACAAAAGTATTCATTTTGGGAGACCTTCTTATTGTTTCATTGGTGCACTAAAATTGTCAAAGAAATAAAAGTTTAGGAGTCCTATAACTTCGTTCTAGTTTGATTAGCATCAAAAGGAGCAATCCCATGACTATCGCGTTAAAAACGATGCGTACATCTTACACATGTCTTCATTTAAGGAGAATTTCTTATTGTTTCATTTGTTCTCTAAAATTGTGAAAGAAGGAGGTGATTAGGAGTTTTATTACTTCGTTCTAATTTGATTAGTATCAAAATGAGCAACCCTATGACTATCGCGTTAAAAATGATGCGTACATCTCATACAAGTCTTGATTTAGGGAGACCTTCTTATTGTTTCATTGGGTCTCGCAAATTCTCAAAAAAAGAGGTGATTATGAGTCCTATGAATTCTTCTAGTTTGATTAGCATCAAAAGGAGCAATCCTATCACTAGTGCCTTCAAAACGATCCGTACATCTCACACAAGTCTTCATTTAGGGAGACCTTAATGTTTCATTAGTTCTCTCAAATTGTCAAAATATATGTGATTATGAGTTTTATTACTTCGTTCTAGTTGAAATTAGCATCAAAATGAGCAATCACATCACTATCGCGTCCAAAACGATGCGTAGATCTCACACAAGTCTTTATTTAGGAGACCGTAATATTGTTTCATTGGTTGTTTCAAATTTACAAAGAAAGAGGTGATTAAGAGTTGTATTACTTTGATGTAGTTTGATTAGCGTCAAAACGACAAACCCATTACTATCGCGTTCAAAACCATATGTACATCTCACACCAGGCTTCATTTAGGGAGACCTTCTTATTATTTCATTGGTGCTCTAAAATTGTCAAAGAAAGAGGAGATTAGGAGTCCTATAACTTCGTTCTAGTTTGATTAGCATCAAAATGAGCAATCCCATGACAATCGTGTTAAAAACGACGTGTACATCTCACACAAGTCTTCATTTAAGAAGACCTTGTTATTGTTTCTTTGATTCTCTAAAATTGTGAAAGAAGGAGGTGATTTGGAGTTTTATAACTTCGTTCTAATTTGATTAGCATCAAAAGGAGCAATCCTCTGACTATCGCGTTAAAAACGATGCATACATCTCACACAAGTCTTGATTTAGGGAGACCTTCTTACTGTTTCATTTGTTCTCTCAAATTGTCAAAGAAAGAGGTGATTATTATTCCTATGAATTCGTTCTAGTTTGATTAATATCAAAAGGAGCAATCCTATCACTAGTGCCTTCAAAACGATCCGTACATCTCACACAAGTCTTCATTTAGGGAGACCTTCTTAATGTTTCATTAGTTCTCTCAAATTGTCAAAATATAGGTGATTATAAGTTCTATTACTTCGTTCTAATTGAATATAGCATCAAAAGGAGCAATCACATCACTATCGCGTCCAAAACGATGCGTAGATCTCACACAAGTCTTCATTTAGGGAGACCGTGATATTGTTTCATTGGTTTTTTCAAATTTACAAAGAAAGAGGTGATTAAGAGTTGTATTTCTTTGTTCTAGTTTGATTAGCGTCGAAAGGAGAAACCCATGACTATCGGGTTCAAAAATAAGTGTACATCTCACAAAAGTATTCATTGTGGGAGACCTTCTTATTGTTTCATTGGTGGACTAAAATTGTCAAAGAAAAAAGTGATTAGGAGTCCTATAACTTCGTTCTAGTTTGATTAGCATCAAAAGGAGCAATCCCATGACTATCGCGTTAAAAACGATGTGTACATCACACATGTCTTCATTTAAGGAGACCTTCTTATTGTTTAATTGGTTCTCTAAAATTGTGAAAGAAGGAGGTGATTAGGAGTCTTATTACTTCATTCTAATTTGATTAGCATCAAAAGGAGCAATTCTATGACTATCGCGTTAAAAACGATGCGTACATCTCACACAAGTCTTGATTTAGGGAGACCTTTTTATTGTTTCATTGGGTCTCTCAAATTGTCAAAGAAAGAGGTGATTATGAGTCCTATGAATTCGTTCTAGTTTGATTAGCATCAAAAGGAGCAATCCTGTCACTAGTGAAACGATCCTTACATCTCACACAAGTCTTCATTTAGGGAGACCTTCTTAATGTTTCGTTAGTTCTCTCAAATTGTCAAAATATAGGTGATTTTAAGTTCTATTACTTCGTTCTAATTGAATATAGCATCAAAAGGAGCAATCACATCACTATCGCGTCCAAAACGATGCGTAGATCTCACACAAGTGATTTAGGGAGACTGTCATATTGTTTCATTGGTTTTTTCAAATTTTCAAAGAAAAAGGTGATTAAGCGTTGTATTACTTCGTTCTAATTTCATTAGCGTCAAAAGGAGAAACCCATGACTATTGGGTTCAAAATCAAGCGTACATCTCACAAAAGTATTCATTTTGGGAGACCTTCTTATTGTTTCATTGGTGCACTAAAATTGTCAAAGAAATAAAAGTTTAGGAGTCCTATAACTTCGTTCTAGTTTGATTAGCATCAAAACGAGCAATCCCATGACTATCGCGTTAAAAACGATGCGTACATCTTACACATGTCTTCATTTAAGGAGAATTTCTTATTGTTTCATTTGTCCTCTAAAATTGTGAAAGAAGGAGGTGATTAGGAGTTTTATTAATTCGTTCTAATTTGATTAGTATCAAAATGAGCAACCCTATGACTATCGCGTTAAAAACGATGCGTACATCTCATACAAGTCTTGATTTAGGGAGACCTTCTTATTATTTCATTGGGTCTCGCAAATTCTCAAAAAAAGAGGTGATTATGAGTCCTATGAATTCTTCTAGTTTGATTAGCATCAAAAGGAGCAATCCTATCACTAGTGCCTTCAAAACGATCCGTACATCTCACACAAGTCTTCATTTAGGGAGACCTTAATGTTTCATTAGTTCTCTTAAATTGTCAAAATATATGTGATTATGAGTTCTATTACTTCGTTCTAGTTGAAATTAGCATCAAAATGAGCAATCACATCACTATCGCGTCCAAAACGATGCGTAGATCTCACACAAGTCTTTATTTAGGAGACCGTAATATTGTTTCATTGGTTCTCTAAAATTGTCAAAGAAAGAGGAGATTAGGAGTCCTATAACTTCGTTCTAGTTTGATTAGCATCAAAATGAGCAATCCCATGACAATCGCGTTAAAAACGACGTGTACATCTCACACAAGTCTTCATTTAAGAAGACCTTGTTATTGTTTCTTTGATTCTCTAAAATTGTGAAAGAAGGAGGTGATTTGGAGTTTTATAACTTCGTTCTAATTTGATTAGCATCAAAAGGAGCAATCCTCTGACTATCGCGTTAAAAACGATGCATACATCTCACACAAGTCTTGATTTAGGGAGACCTTCTTACTTTTTCATTTGTTCTCACAAATTGTCAAAGAAAGAGGTGATTATTATTCCTATGAATTCGTTCTAGTTTGATTAATATCAAAAGGAGCAATCCTATCATTAGTGCCTTCAAAACGATCCGTACATCTCACACAAGTCTTCATTTAGGGAGACCTTCTTAATGTTTCATTAGTTCTCTCAAATTGTCAAAATATAGGTGATTATAAGTTCTATTACTTCGTTCTAATTGAATATAGCATCAAAAGGAGAAATCACATCACTATCGCGTCCAAAACGATGCGTAGATCTCACACAAGTCTTCATTTAGGGAGACCGTCATATTGTTTCATTGGTTTTTTCAAATTTACAAAGATAGAGGTGATTAAGAGTTGTATTTCTTTGTTCTAGTTTGATTAGCGTCGAAAGGAGAAACCCACGACTATCGGGTTCAAAATTAAGCGTACATCTCACAAAAGTATTCATTGTGGGAGACCTTCTTATTGTTTCATTGGTGGACTAAAATTGTCAAAGAAAAAAGTGATTAGGAGTCCTATAACTTCGTTCTAGTTTGATTAGCAGCAAAAGGAGCAATCCCATGACTATCGCGTTAAAAACGATGTGTACATCACACATGTCTTCATTTAAGGAGACCTTCTTATTGTTTAATTGGTTCTCTAAAATTGTGAAAGAAGGAGGTGATTAGGAGTCTTATTACTTCATTCTAATTTGATTAGCATCAAAAGGAGCAATTCTATGACTATCGCGTTAAAAACGATGCGTACATCTCACACAAGTCTTGATTTAGGGAGACCTTTTTATTGTTTCATTGGGTCTCTCAAATTGTCAAAGAAAGAGGTGATTATGAGTCCTATGAATTCGTTCTAGTTTGATTAGCATCAAAAGGAGCAATCCTGTCACTAGTGAAACGATCCTTACATCTCACAAAAGTCTTCATTTAGGGAGACCTTCTTAATGTTTCGTTAGTTCTCTCAAATTGTCAAAATATAGGTGATTTTAAGTTCTATTACTTCGTTCTAATTGAATATAGCATCAAAAGGAGCAATCACATCACTACCGCATCCAAAACGATGCGTAGATCTCACACAAGTGATTTAGGGAGACCGTCATATTGTTTCATTGGTTTTTTCAAATTTTCAAAGAAAAAGGTGATTAAGAGTTGTATTACTTCGTTCTAATTTCATTAGCGTCAAAAGGAGAAACCCATGACTATCGGGTTCAAAATCAAGCGTACATCTCACAAAAGTATTCATTTTGGGAGACCTTCTTATTGTTTCATTGGTGCACTAAAATTGTAAAAGAAAGAAAATATTAGGAGTTCTACAACTTCGTTCTAGTTTGATTAGCATCAAAGGGAGCAATCCCATGACTATCGCGTTAAAAATGATGCGTACATCTTACACATGTCTTCATTTAAGTAGACTTTCTTATTGTTTCATTTGTTCTCTAAAATTATGAGTGAAGGAGGTGATTAGGAGTCTTATTACTTCGTTCTAATTTGATTAGCATCAAAAGGAGCAATCCTATGACTATCGCGTTAAAAACGATGCGTACATCTCACACAAGTCTTGATTTAAGCAGACCTTTTTATTGTTTCCTTGGGTCTCTCAAATTGTCAAAAAAAGAGGTGATTATGAGTCCTATGAATTCGTTCTAGTTTGATTAGCATCAAAAGGAGCAATCAAATCATTAGTGCCTTCAAAACGATCCGTACATCTCACACAAGTCGTCATTTAGGGAGATCTTAATGTTTCATTAGTTCTCTCAAATTGTCAAAATATAGGTGATTATGAGTTCTATTACTTCGTTCTAGTTGAAATTAGCATCAAAAGGAGCAATCACATCACTATCGCTCCCAAAACGATGCGTAGATCTCACACATGTCTTTATTTAGGGAGACCTTAATATTGTTTCATTGGTTGTTTCAAATTTACAAAGAAAGAGGTGATTAAGAGTTGCATTACATCGATCTAGTTTGATTTGCGTCAAAAAGACAAACCCATTACTATCGCGTTCAAAATCATGTGTACATCTCACACAAGGCTTCATTTAGGGAGACATTCTTATTGTTTCATTGGTGCTCTAAAATTGCCAAAGAAGGAGGTGATTAGGAGTCCTATAACTTTGTTCTAGTTTGATTAGTATCAAAAGGAGCAATCCCATGACTATCGTGTTAAAAACGATGCGTACATCTCACACATGTCTTCATTTAAGGAGACCTTCTTATTGTTTCATTGGTTCTCTAAAATTGTCAAAGAAAGAGGTGATTATGAGTCCTATAAATTCGTTCTAGTTTGATTAGCATCAAAAGGAGCAATCCTTCCACTAGTGCCTTCAAAAAGATTCGTACATCTCGCACAAGTCTTCATTTAGGAAGACCTTCTTAATGTTTCAGTAGTTCTCTCAAATTGTCAAAATATAGGTGATTATAAGTTATATTACTTCGTTCTAGTTGAATATAGCATCAAAAGGAGCAATCACATCACTATCGCGTCCAAAACGATGCGTAGATCTCGCACAAGTCTTCATTTAAAGAGACCTTCATATTGTTTCATTGGTTTTTTCAACTTTACAAAGAAAGAGGTGATTAAGAGTTGTATTACTTCGTGCTACTTTGATTAGCGTCAAAAGGAGAAACCCATGAGTATCGGGTTCAAAATCAAGCGTACATTTCACAAAAGTATTCATTTTGGGAGACCTTCTTATTGTTTCATTGGTGCACTAAAATTGTCACAGAAATAAAAGTTTAGGAGTCCTATAACTTCGTTCTAGTTTGATTAGCATCAAAAGGAGCAAGCCCATGACTATCGCATTAAAAACGATGCGTACATCTTACACATGTCTTCATTTAAGGAGAATTTCTTATTGTTTCATTTGTTCTCTAAAATTGTGAAAGAAGGAGGTGATTAGGAGTTTTATTACTTCGTTCTAATTTGATTAGCATCAAAAGGAGCAATCCTATGACTATCGTGTTAAAAACGATGCGTACATCTCATACAAGTCTTGATTTAGGGAGACCTTCTTATTGTTTCATTGGGTCTCGCAAATTCTCAAAAAAAGAGGTGATTATGAGTCCTATGAATTCTTCTAGTTTGATTAGCATCAAAAGGAGCAATCCTATCACTAGTGCCTTCAAATCGATCCGTACATCTCACACAAGTCTTCATTTAGGGAGACCTTCTTAATGTTTCATTAGTTCTCTCAAATTGTCAAAATATATGTGATTATGAGTTCTATTACTTCGTTCTAGTTGAAATTAGCATCAAAATGAGCAATCACATCACTATCGCGTCCAAAACGATGCGTAGATCTCACACAAGTCTTTATTTAGGAGACCGTAATATTGTTTCATTGGTTGTTTCAAATTTACAAAGAAAGAGGTGATTAAGAGTTGTATTACTTTGATGTAGTTTGATTAGCGTCAAAACGACAAACCCATTACTATCGCGTTCAAAACCATTTGTACATCTCACACCAGGCTTCATTTAGGGAGACCTTCTTATTGTTTCATTGGTGCTCTAAAATTGTCAAAGAAAGAGGAGATTAGGAGTCCTATAACTTCGTTCTAGTTTGATTAGCATCAAAATGAGCAATCCCATGACAATCGCGTTAAAAACGACGTGTACATCTCACACAAGTCTTCATTTAAGAAGACCTTGTTATTGTTTCTTTGGTTCTCTAAAATTGTGAAAGAAGGAGGTGATTTGGAGTTTTATTACTTCGTTCTAATTTGCTTAGCATCAAAAAGAGCAATCCTCTGACTATCGCATTAAAAACGATGCGTACATCTCACACAAGTCTTGATTTAGGGAGACCTTCTTACTGTTTCATTTGTTCTCTCAAATTGTCAAAGAAAGATTTGATTATTATTCTTATGAATTCGTTCTAGTTTGATTAATATCAAAAGGAGCAATCCTATCACTAGTGCCTTCAAAATGATCCGTACATCTCACACAAGTCTTCATTTAGGGAGACCTTCTTAATGTTTCATTAGTTCTCTCAAATTGTCAAAATATAGGTGATTATAAGTTCTATTACTTCGTTCTAATTGAATATAGCATCAAAAGGAGCAATCACATCACTATCGCGTCCAAAACGATGCGTAGATCTCACACAAGTCTTCATTTAGGGAGTCCGTCATATTGTTTCATTGGTTTTTTCAAATTTACAAAGAAAGAGGTGATTAAGAGTTGTATTTCTTTGTTCTAGTTTGATTAGCGTCGAAAGGAGAAACCCACGACTATCGGGTTCAAAAATAAGCGTACATCTCACAAAAGTATTCATTGTGGGAGACCTTCTTATTGTTTCATTGGGGCACTAAAATTGTCAAAGAAAAAAGTGATTAGGAGTCCTATAACTTCGTTCTAGTTTGATTAGCATCAAAAGGAGCAATCCTATGACTATCACGTTAAAAACGATGTGTACATCACACATGTCTTCATTTAAGGAGACCTTCTTATTGTTTAATTGGTTCTCTAAAATTGTGAAAGAAGGAGGTGATTAGGAGTCTTATTACTTCATTCTAATTTGATTAGCATCAAAAGGAGCAATTCTATGACTATCGCGTTAAAAACGATGCGTACATCTCACACAAGTCTTGATTTAAGCAGACCTTTTCATTGTTTCCTTGGGTCTCTCAAATTGTCAAAAAAAGAGGTGATTATGAGTCCTATGAATTCTTCTAGTTTGATTAGCATCAAAAGGAGCAATCAAATCATTAGTGCCTTCAAAACGATCCGTACATCTCACACAAGTCTTCATTTAGGGAGACCTTCTTAATGTTTCGTTAGTTCTCTCAAATTGTCAAAATATAGGTGATTTTAAGTTCTATTACTTCGTTCTAATTGAATATAGCATCAAAAGGAGCAATCACATCACTACCGCGTCCAAAACGATGCGTAGATCTCACGCAAGTGATTTAGGGAGACCGTCATATTGTTTCATTGGTTTTTTCAAATTTTCAAAGAAAAAGGTGATTAAGTGTTGTATTACTTCGTTCTAATTTCATTAGCGTCAAAAGGAGAAACCCATGACTATCGGGTTCAAAATCAAGCGTACATCTCACAAAAGTATTCATTTTGGGAGACCTTCTTATTGTTTCATTGGGGCACTAAAATTGTAAAAGAAAGAAAATATTAGGAGTTCTACATCTTCGTTCTAGTTTAATTAGCATCAAAGGGAGCAATCCCATGACTATCGCGTTAAAAATGATGCGTACATCTTACACATGTCTTCTTTTAAGTAGACTTTCTTATTGTTTCATTTGTTCTCTAAAATTGTGAAAGAAGGAGGTGATTAGGAGTCTTATTACTTCGTTCTAATTTGATTAGCATCAACAGGAGCAATCCTATGACTATCGCGTTAAAAACGATGCGTACATCTCACACAAGTCTTGATTTAAGCAGACCTTTTTATTGTTTCCTTGGGTCTCTCAAATTGTCAAAAAAAGAGGTGATTATGAGTCCTATGAATTCGTTCTAGTTTGATTAGTATCAAAAGGAGCAATCATATCACTAGTGCCTTCAAAACGATCCGTACATCTCACACAAGTCGTCATTTAGGGAGATCTTAATGTTTCATTAGTTCTCTCAAATTGTCAAAATATAGGTGATTATGAGTTCTATTACTTCGTTCTAGTTGAAATTAGCATCAAAATGAGCAATCACATCACTATCGCGCCCAAAACGATGCGTAGATCTCACACAAGTCTTTATTTAGGGAGACCTTAATATTGTTTCATTGGTTGTTTCAAATTTACAAAGAAAGAGGTGATTAAGAGTTGCATTACATCGATCTAGTTTGATTTGCGTCAAAACGACAAACCCATTACTATCGCGTTCAAAATCATGTGTACATCTCACACAAGGCTTAATTTAGGGAGACTTTCTTATTGTTTCATTGGTGCTCTAAAATTGCCAAAGAAGGAGGTGATTAGGAGTCCTATAACTTTGTTCTAGTTTGATTAGTATCAAAAGGTGCAATCCCATGACTATCGTGTTAAAAACGATGCGTACATCTCACACATGTCTTCATTTAAGGAGACCTTCTTATTGTTTCATTGGATCTCTAAAATTGTCAAAGAAAGAGGTGATTATGAGTCCTATAAATTCGTTCTAGTTTGATTAGCATCAAAAGGAGCAACCATGCCACTAGTGCCTTCAAAAAGATCCGTACATCTCGCACAAGTCTTCATTTAGGAAGACCTTCTTAATGTTTCAGTAGTTCTCTCAAATTGTCAAAATATAGGTGATTATAAGTTATATTACTTCGTTCTAGTTGAATATAGCATCAAAAGGAGCAATCACATCACTATCGCGTCCAAAACGATGCGTAGATCTCGCACAAGTCTTCATTTAAAGAGACCTACATATTGTTTCATTGGTTTTTTCAACTTTACAAAGAAAGAGGTGATTAAGAGTTGTATTACTTCGTGCTACTTTGATTAGCGTCAAAAGGAGAAACCCATGACTATCGGGTTCAAAATCAAGCGTACATCTCACAAAAGTATTCATTTTGGGAGACCTTCTTATTGTTTCATTGGTGCACTAAAATTGTCAAAGAAATAAAAGTTTAGGAGTCCTATAACTTCGTTCTAGTTTGATTAGCATCAAAAGGAGCAATCCCATGACTATCGCGTTAAAAACGATTTGTACATCTTACACATGTCTTCATTTAAGGAGAATTTCTTATGTGTTCTCTAAAATTGTGAAAGAAGGAGGTGATTAGGAGTTTTATTACTTCGTTCTACTTTGATTAGCATCAAAAGGAGCAATCCTATGACTATCGCGTTAAAAACGATGCGTACATCTCATACAAGTCTTGATTTAGGGAGACCTTCTTATTGTTTCGTTGGGTCTCGCAAATTCTCAAAAAAGAGGTGATTATGAGTCCTATGAATTCTTCTAGTTTGATTAGCATCAAAAGGAGCAATCCTATCACTAGTGCCTTCAAAACGATCCGTACATCTCACACAAGTCTTCATTTAGGGAGACCTTCTTAATGTTTCATTAGTTCTCTCAAATTGTCAAAATATAGGTGATTATGAGTTCTATTACTTCGTTCTAGTTGAAATTAGCATCAAAATGAGCAATCACATCACTATCGCGTCCAAAACGATGCGTAGATCTCACACAAGTCTTTATTTAGGAGACCGTAATATTGTTTCATTGGTTGTTTCAAATTTACAAAGAAAGAGGTGATTAAGAGTTGTATTACTTTGATCTAGTTTGATTAGCGTGAAAACGACAAACCCATTACTATCGCGTTCAAAACCATATGTACATCTCACACCAGGCTTCATTTAGGGAAACCTTCTTATTGTTTCATTGGTGCTCTAAAATTGTCAAAGAAAGAGGAGATTCAGGAGTCCTATAACTTCATTCTAGTTTGATTAGCATCAAAATGAGCAATCCCATGACAATCGCGTTAAAAACGATGTGTACATCTCACACAATTCTTTATTTAAGGAGACCTTGTTATTGTTTCATTGGTTCTCTAAAATTGTGAAATAAGGAGGTGATTTGGAGTTTGATTACTTCGTTATAATTTGATTAGCATCAAAAGGAGCAATCCTCTGACTATCGCGTTAAAAACGATGCATACATCTCACACAAGTCTTGATTTAGGGAGACCTTCTTACAGTTTCATTTGTTCTCTCAAATTATCAAAGAAAGAGGTGATTATTATTCCATTGAATTCGTTCTAGTTTGATTAGCATCAAAAGGAGCAATCCTATCACTAGTGCCTTCAAAACGATCCGTACATCTCACACAAGTCTTCATTTAGGGAGACCTTCTTAATATTTCATTAGTTCTCTCAAATTGTCAAAATATAGGTGATTATAAATTCTATTACTTCGTTCTAATTGAATATAGCATCAAAAGGAGCAATCACATCACTATCGCGTCCAAAACGATGCGTAGATCTCACACAAGTCTTCATTTAGGGAGACCGTCATATTGTTTCATTGGTTTTTTCAAATTTACAAAGAAAGAGGTGATTAAGAGTTGTATTTCTTTGTTCTAGTTTGATTAGCGTCGAAAGGAGAAACCCATGACTATCGGGTTCAAAACTAAGCGTACATCTCACAAAAGTATTCATTGTGGGAGACCTTCTTATTGTTTCATTGGTGGACTAAAATTGTCAAAGAAAAAAATGATTAGGAGTCCTATAACTTCGTTCTAGTTTGATTAGCATCAAAAGGAGCAATCCCATGACTATCGCGTTAAAAACGATGTGTACATCACACATGTCTTCATTTAAGGAGACTTTCTTATTGTTTAATTAGTTCTCTAAAATTGTGAAAGAAGGAGGTGATTAGGAGTCTTATTACTTCATTCTAATTTGATTAGCATCAAAAGGAGCAATTCTATGACTATCGCGTTAAAAACGATGCGTACATCTCACACAAGTCTTGATTTAGGGAGACCTTTTTATTGTTTCATTAGGTCTCTCAAATTGTCAAAGAAAGAGGTGATTATGAGTCCTATGAATTCGTTCTAGTTTGATTAGCATCAAAAGGAGCAATCCTGTCACTAGTGAAACGATCCTTACATCTCACACAAGTCTTCATTTAGGGAGACCTTCTTAATGTTTCGTTAGTTCTCTCAAATTGTCAAAATATAGGTGATTTTAAGTTCTATTACTTCGTTCTAATTGAATATAGCATCAAAAGGAGGAATCACATCACTATCGCGTCCAAAACGATGCGTAGATCTCACACAAGTGATTTAGGGAGACCGTCATATTGTTTCATTGGTTTTTTCAAATTTTCAAAGAAAAAGGTGATTAAGAGTTGTATTACTTCGTTCTAATTTCATTAGCGACAAAAGGTGAAACCCATGACTATCGGGTTCAAAATCAAGCGTACATCTCACAAAAGTATTCATTTTGGGAGAGCTTCTTATTGTTTCATTGGTGCACTAAAATTGTAAAAGAAAGAAAAGATTAGGAGTTCTATAACTTCGTTCTAGTTTGATTAGCATCAAAGGGAGCAATCCCATGACTATCGCGTTAAAAACGATGCGTACATCTTACACATGTCTTCATTTAAGTAGTCTTTCTTATTGTTTCATTTGTTCTCTAAAATTGAGAAAGAAGGAGGTGATTAGGAGTCTTATTACTTCGTTCTAATTTGATTAGCATCAAAAGGAGCAATCCTATGACTATCGCGTTAAAAACGATGCGTACATCTCACACAAGTCTTGATTTAAGCAGACCTTTTTATTGTTTCCTTGGGTCTCTCAAATTGTCAAAAAAAGAGGTGATTATGAGTCCTATGAATTCGTTCTAGTTTGATTAGCATCAAAAGGAGCAATCATATCACTAGTGCCTTCAAAACGATCCGTACATCTCACACAAGTCGTCATTTAGGGAGATCTTAATGTTTCATTAGTTCTCTCAAATTGTCAAAATATAGGTGATTATGAGTTCTATTACTTCGTTCTAGTTGAAATTAGCATCAAAAGGAGCAATCACATCACTATCGCGTCCAAAACGATACGTAGATCTCACACAAGTCTTTATTTAGGGAGACCTTAATATTATTTCATTGGTTGTTTCAAATTTACAAAGGAAGATGTGATTAAGAGTTGCATTACATCGATCTAGTTTGATTTGCGTCAAAAAGACAAACCCATTACTATCGCGTTCAAAATCATGTGTACATCTCACACAAGGCTTCATTTAGGGAGACATTCTTATTGTTTCATTGGGGTTCTAAAATTGCCAAAGAAGGAGGTGATTAGGAGTCCTATAACTTTGTTCTAGTTTGATTAGTATCAAAAGGAGCAATCCGACTATCGTGTTAAAAACGATGCGTACATCTCACATATGTCTTCATTTAAGGAGACCTTCTTATTGTTTCATTGGTTCTCTAAAATTGTCAAAGAAAGAGGTGATTATGAGTCCTATAAATTCGTTCTAGTTTGATTAGCATCAAAAGGAGCAATCCTGCCACTAGTGCCTTCAAAAAGATCCGTACATCTCGCACAAGTCTTCATTTAGGAAGACCTTCTTAATGTTTCAGTAGTTCTCTCAAATAGTCAAAATATAGGTGATTATAAGTTATATTACTTCGTTCTAGTTGAATATAGCATCAAAAGGAGCAATCACATCACTATCGCGTGCAAAACGATGCGTAGATCTCGCACAAGTCTTCATTTAAAGAGACCTTCATATTGTTTCATTGGTTTTTTCAACTTTACAAAGAAAGAGGTGATTAAGAGTTGTATTACTTCGTGCTACTTTGATTAGCGTCAAAAGGAGAAACCCATGAGTATCGGGTTCAAAATCAAGTGTACATCTCACAAAAGTATTCATTTTGGGAGACCTTCTTATTGTTTCATTGGTGCACTAAAATTGTCAAAGAAATAAAAGTTTAGGAGTCCTATAACTTCGTTCTAGTTTGATTAGCATCAAAAGGAGCAATCCCATGACTATCGCGTTAAAAACGATGCGTACATCTTACACATGTCTTCATTTAAGGAGAATTTCCTGTTATTTCATTTGTTCTCTAAAATTGTGAAAGAAGGAGGTGATTAGGAGTTTTATTACTTCGTTCTTGTGACATCCCCAAATCCAGGTACTTCAATTCCACGGGACTTGGTGTTCACTGTACGAATATCATCTATATATCTACCCATAGTAAATGCAATACCATGCAATAAATAGAATTAAATCCTCCCCTTATGGGGTTACAACATCTGAGTAATAAATAAAATAAATTCCAGGTCATACTAACCTTAAACATCTGTGCGGAACATAAACAAATAAATAAGTCTTACACAACTCTAATATAAGTCTGAAACATAACAATTAAAATAAACAACAAGTCTTCATCACTTGTTGACTTTGCCTTTGCCTTTGCTAGTAGAAGGCTCGTCGGACCTTTCGTTCTTAACTGCAATGTTATTATTACGCAAGAGTGAGCACGATTGCCCACAAGTATAATAATATGACAACAATATAGTAACATGCGAGTAAATCAAAGACATCTGAATAAAGAAACTCAACTTTTGACTCAAGAATGAATAACAGGAATCAAAAGAACGTCTGAGGGTCATAAGACCTTGAATTATGTCCTAGGTTGTAAAGTTTTTGTGCTTTAAACCTTTAACAGTCATAAGACTATGGACTCTACTTCTCGTACTTAGGGGGATCAGCCCTTAGTACCATACTGTGCACAATATCTCAACGCTAAAGCGTAAATAATCCCCTATTAAAGGGTTGTTCATCTCAGTTTTGACATCAGAGTCCGCACCAAAGGAAGTTTGGTTTGGATAAGCTCAATAAGTATTCTAGAATTTAGAACGTACATCAACTATGGACTAGTCGAATAAATAAGGGTTCACTAGTCCTATAAGTTCAACAATATCATCGATATTCAACTTGAATGGTAAATCTCGAGAGTATACAATCGAATAAGTATTGTATAGCTGAATCATGCTTAAAAAAAATAGTAATATCTCATATGAAAATCTCAACTTGAATAAACAAGGATAAGAACTTGCTCAATGTAAAAGTAAGATTTGAGTTTAGGAAACTTGCAAAATATTAAACAAGTTTAAGGATAGGAAACTTGCCTCTTGCACAAGCTACAATTTATAATTCACGTTCTTTATTAAATCCTACATATCAATACGTTCACAATACACATTAATCAATAACTCGATATACGTATCGAATCACACACATCGATCTTGAGCACGTTATTGGACTATACAATTAACGATTCAAGTCATGTAATTAACTTATTAATTACTCACGTAATATAAGTTATTAACCTCTTATTATATGTTTAATCATGTCTTCATGTTTATTACATTAGGTTCCAATTACATTTTCTGAACTTGAATAATTAAAATCTCATTTTTGGGAAAAATTACCAAGTGGCGCTGCAGCTCCACCATTTGAACTAAAAATGGCGCTGCAGCTCCACTGGCGCTGCAGCTCGGACTTTAAGCTTAAGTCTGGCGCTGCAGCCCCACTCTTAGGCTTACAGTTGGCACTGCAGCTCCACTGGCGCTGCAGCCCCACTCTTAGGCTTAAATCTGGCGCTGCAGCTCCACTGGCGCTGCAGCCCCACTCTTAGGCTTAAAGTTGGCGCTGCAGCTCCAAACGCCATTTTCAGAATCTGCAGTTCACGAATAACAGAGAACCAGGCCCAGAATAAAAGCTACCACAACAATTTAATTGCTACCCATGAAATATGGACTTCACATAAACATTATACAACATTTCTAGCATGATCTTAGCATTCTAAATCATGTAATCACACAATTCAAGGCATCTAATTTCACTGTTTTTATACTTTATCATGTTTTGAAGGAAAATCACGAAATTTAACTTTACGGATTCGTTATAACACCGAATCCGTTCGTTTAACTTCTGTTTTGTTCGTATAAACGTGTACAATTATATGCAAGTGCTAATTCAAAGTTAAATCATCGATTCATAGTATAAAAATTGTACATAAGGGTCGTATGGCAATATATACAACTTTTCTACTCTGTGACTTTTATAAAATCAAATCAAGCATAATTGTATGAAATTTATTACTTTAAATCTTGCATACATGATATAAAATATGTTATGATCATATAATAACACATATAAAACCATATCATGCATTAATCATCAAATTAGTCATTCACAGAGAACTTTTTAAGAATACATTAATGAAAACTGTAAGAACTTGAATTTAAAAACGTAGGAGAAAGAATTACCCTTGCTAGTTAGTGATGATGATGCAACTAAATTCTTCAATCTCTTCTCTAACTAATTCTCAAGTCTTTTCTCTCAATTTCTCTCTTTTCTCTCTCTGTGTTTTCTCTTTACTTTCTTAACTGATGAATGTAATATATGATATATGATATACTACTAATATGATATACATATATAATAGTGGAGTTATGGGTCGTCCGTTAATCCCATAATGGGTTAACTGACCCCAACCCCCAATAAGGCTTTGTTTGCTTGCCACTTTTATTCTACCTTTCCCATTAATTTAATTAACTTACTATAATATAGTTTAATAATGTCACACTTTTAATTAATCAATAATCCTATTTAAATCAATTAAATAAAATTGCATAATTCCACAATAATTCACATAGTCACATAATTAAAATTCTTATTTATTAATTATGTCAAATCATTAAATCTCTAATTAATTATTAAATTAATTAGAATAACATTATGCTTATTAATTAATATATTAATCAAATAAGCTCAACTAAATACATACTTTGAATATAAAATTCACCACATTAATTTAACTAACGTGACATATATAATTAAATTAATCTACCATAATTTCATCAATTAATTATTTAACTCAATAATTAAATCATTGATATTTATTTAATTCAATAAATATTCACATTAAATTACAAAAATCTTGTTCGTCACATCTTTCCCCCCTTAAAAGGATTCTGTCCTCAGAATCACGGTTCAATTAAAAATTCGTCCCGTTACATTCTCCCCCCCTTACAAAGATTCTGTCCCCAGAATCGCATACACATAAATTAAGTAAATAAATGTGGATAATTCTTCATCATATGCTCTTCGAGTTCCCACGTAGCTTCTTCAGCATTGTGGTTCCTCCAAATTACCTTAACAGAAGGTATAACTTTGTTTCTGAGGACTTGTTCTTTCCTGTCAATAATTTGAACAGGAATTTCTTCATAGGATAAGTCTTTTTCAAAATGTAAGGGTTCATATTCAATCACATGCTTGTAATCGGGTTTGTAGGGGCGTAAAACTGAAACATGAAAGACGTTGTGGATATTTTCTAGCGCCGGAGGTAAGGCTACCTCATACGCAACTTCTCCAATCCTTCGCAGTACCTCAAAGGGTCCAATGAACCTCGGGCTCAATTTTCCCTTCTTTTCGAATCTGATCTTCCCTTTCCAAGGAGAAACTTTCAAAAATACAAAGCTACCCGATTCAAACTCAATATTCTTACGGTGTGGATCAGCGTATTTCTTCTGCCTATCCTGAGCGGCTACCAGTTTTGTCCGGATCACTTTGACTATCTCTGCTGTCTGTTGTACCAACTCTGGACCTAGCAATTGTCTCTCGCCAACTTCATCCCAGTATAGCGGAGTTCTGCATTTTCTTCCGTACAACGCTTCGTAAGGCGGCATGCCAATACTAGAGTGGTAACTGTTGTTGTAACCGAATTCCACAAGCGGTAGGTGATCATCCCAATTTCCTTTAAAATTCATGATGCATGCTCTCAACATATCTTCCAATGTCTGGATCGTTCTTTCACTCTGCCCGTCTGTCTGAGGGTGATAAGCCGTACTCATTCTTAATTGTGTCCCCATGCATTCTTGTAGTCGTTTCCAGAAGTTTGATGTGAAGCGCGGATCTCTGTCGGAAACTATTGACACCGGAACTCCGTGCCTCGAAACAATTTCTTTCACATATAGCCTTGCCAACTGGTCTAAGTTAAACCTGATTTTGATCGGAAGGAAGTGTGCTGATTTCGTCAGTCGGTCAACGATAACCCATACTGCGTCGTAGCCTTTCTGAGTCGTCGGAAGGCCAACCATGAAATCCATCGTAATGTGTTCCCATTTCCATTCTGGGATTTCCAGGGGTTGTAGCAAACCACTAGGCCTTTGATGTTCTGCTTTTACTTTCTGACAGGTCAGACACTTTGCAACACACTCAGCAACATCTCGTTTCAAATTTGGCCACTAGAAGTGCTGTCGAAGATCCTGGTACATCTTGGTACTACCGGGGTGAATCGAATACCGTGAGCTATGAGCCTCGCTCAAAATGTCTTCCTTAATCTCTAGCACTGACGGTACCCACACTCTATTCTCAAATCTCAGTAGTCCCTCACTGTCTATCTTGAATCTCGGTTCGGTTCCTTCAGATATCTTTTTCTTAACCTTCTCACATTCTTCGTCCTGAAGTTGAGCTTCCTTAACTTTATCCAATAGGGTTGTACCAGCTTGCATCTGAAATAATTTCTCGTCGATATCCATCGGATACTTCACTTCCAATTCCAGCTTTTCCATTGCTGAAATTAACTCCTCTTGAGCAATCAACATCATCAATTTCTCCCTTTCTGCTTAAGGCATCGGTAACCACATTAGCCTTACCCGGATGGTATAAGATTTCACAGTCATAGTCCTTAATTAACTCCAGCCACCTTCTCTGGCGCATATTCAAGTCCTTCTGTGTAAAAATATATTTCAGACTCTTGTGGTCTGTATATATTTCACACTTCTCCCCATAGAGATAGTGTCTCCAAATTTTCAATGCAAATACCACTGCAGCTAACTCCAAGTCATGGGTCGGATACCCTTTCTCATAGTCTTTCAATTGTCGTGACGCATACGCAATGACCCTGCCGTTTTGCATAAGCACACAGCCAAGTCCTTTATGCGACGCATCACTATAAACCACAAAATTTCCTGTGTCATCTGGAAGGGATAACACAGGTGCTGAACTCAACCTCCTCTTAAGCTCTTGGAAACTTTCCTCACACTTCTCCGTCCAAACGAATTTCACCGATTTTCTAGTCAAATTCGTCAACGGAGTTGCGATCTTGGAAAAGTCATGAATGAATCTTCTATAATAACCCGCCAATCCAAGAAAACTCCTCACTTCTGACGGTGTTTTCGGCTGATCCCAGTTCATCACAGCTTCGACTTTAGAGGGATCTACCGAAATTCCATCCTCGTCGATCACATGTCCAAGAAATTGCACTCTTTCAATCCAGAATTCACATTTTGAAAATTTAGCGTACAACTTCTCTCTTCTCAACGCCTCTAATGTTAACTTCAGATGTTCTACATGTCCTTCCTTGGTCTTTGAGTATACTAAAATATCGTCGATAAAGACCACCATGAATTTGTCCAAAAACGGCTTGAACACTCCATTCATTAAGCCCATGAATGCTGCAGGAGCATTCGTTAGACCAAATGACATCACCAGAAATTCATAGTGACCATATCGAGTCCTAAATGCTGTCTTTGGGACATCCTCTGGCCTCACCTTCAGCTGATGATAGCCACTCCTCAAGTCTATCTTTGAAAAGTACCTTGCACCCTTCAATTGGTCAAACAGATCGTCGATCCTTGGTAATGGATATCTATTCTTAATTGTGACCTTATTCAGTTCTCTATAGTCGATGCAAAGCCGCATCGTCCCGTCCTTCTTCTTCACAAACAACACCGGCGCTCCCCACGGCGATACGCTCGGTTGGATGTACTTCTTGTCTAGTAACTCTTGTAGTTTTACCATCAACTCTTTCATCTCTACCGGAGCCATCCGGTATGGTGCCTTCGATATTGGGGCCGTCCCTGGCGCCAAATCGATCACAAACTCAACTTCTCTGTCTGGCGGAAGTCCTGGTAGATCATCAGGAAATACGTCAATGAAGTCCCTCACGACTAGTATATCTTCCACTTTCGGGTTTTCTTTACGACTATCGACTATGTAGGCTAAATATCCTACACAGCCTTGTCTTAACAACTTTCTGGCCTGCATCATCGTCAGACAACTCGCTTGTCTAGGCGATTTGCTGCCATAAAATACAACCTTTGACGGGGTCATAAGGTTAATACACTTTCTCTGGCAATCAATTACAGCCCCATAATTGACTAGCCAATCCATTCCCAGAATAACATCGAATTCCCCAAGTCTAATCGGGATAAGATCTACGTTCATAATATTACCCTTAATATCTACTCTACAGTTCTTGTGTACATACTTAACAGGGATCACTTCTCTATTCGCAATCTCTATGTTCATGGGGTATTCTAACTCGTCCATAGGAAGTTCTAAGTTCTTAGCAAAGTCATCGGATATAAATGAACAAGTAGCACCCGAATCAAATAGTACATAAGCATTAACTTTATTGATCGGAATGATACCTGACACCACATCGCGAGACTGTACAGCATCCTACACGGTCATGTTGAAGGTCCTGGCGGTTGGTCGATTGGTTGCGGTTTGTCCCGTGATAGTTAGAGCACTTCCACCGCTGTTTCCCCTGTTCCCTCCTGATCCTGCCCCTCCAGATCCCTTCTTGGGACAGTCCCTTGCCAGATGGTCCTTTGAGCCGCAAGTGAAACAAGCGCCCTTCTTTGGGTTCGGACAGTTAGGTGCTATGTGGCCTTCCTGATCACAATTGTAGCATACTCGTTTTCCCTTCATACAGACCCCCAGGTGAGCTTTTTAGCAGGTCGAACAAGCTTCGATCCTCTTCTTTTGACCTTCTTGCTGATTCCCAGTTGATGAGTTATCATTCCACCTCCTCTTCTGATTATTACTCCCTCCCATGTTGCTACCACTAGCCTTGTTAACTCCTTCACCCTCACTCTTTTTCTTCTTTTGGTCTTGATTGTACTTTGTAACAGCGTCACTCCCGCCTTCAGCGAGAATGGCCTTCTCCAACACCCCAGCAAAAGTGTTCAATTGGAACATTGACACCTTGCTATATAACCAGGGCTTCAGGCCCTGCTCAAACCTCCTTGCCTTCCTCTGATCGGTGTGCACTTGATACGTGGCAAACCTAGCCAACTCATTGAATTTCGCCGCATATTCTGGTACGGACATATTTCCCTGTTTCTAGAAACTGAATTTCCATTTAATTCTGCGAACTGGTCGGAAAGTACATCTCGAAGAACATCTCCTTAAACCTCTCCCAGGTAATCACACCTTCACCTCCCCGGACCTTATTCGCTTGCCACCAATAGCTGGCCTCGGATTTCAGCATGAACGTTGCATAGGCAGTTTTTTGGTCTTCTCTGACTTTGGTGACGTCGAAAACTTTTTCCATCTCCATGACCCAGGTTTGAGCTTCTATCGGGTTCATGGTGCCTTTAAACTCTGGCGCTCCCACCTCCTTGAAGTCCTTGAACGTTGTGTTCGGTGGAGCTTGAGGTTGGTTGTTAAGCGCTCCAGCAAGTAAGTTTGCCAACTGTTGAACAGGGTTAGCATTGGCGTCGTTGTTGTTGTTAGTTGACCCTTCCTGGGCCGGTCTACGGTTTGGTCTTCTCCTTGGCGGCATATTTCTGTTAAGATATACGCTTATTAGAACTTTATTCAATCTTTTAAATATTTAAGGCTTAACTTAAACATTTAGACACAATCAGTCAACACATTATCTCAATTAAACTCTGATATATTACTAAATCAAAAGTTTTAACATAATACGATAGCATCACTGCTATTTACATCAACTATCCCGAGATAAGGAATCTACAGGATTTAAAACATAAAATATTCCTCTGTTTATAAACACATTGGAATTAACTATCAGATAGGTTTTACAAAATCAAATGTTCCTATCACTGCCCATTAAGGCGACGAACAACTTTGCCACGCTCTTCTTCCATAATTCGGGACATCGTCCTGCGATCTAGCATGTACGATGGTAGTCCTTCGAACTGAATTGGGTATCTCATAACCCGATCCTGGGCCTCGTCAATTGCATACTGAAGTGTAGAGTACGTCTCTTCAAGCTTGGCCTTCTTCGCCCGACAATTATCCTTTGCGAGATCTGCTCGTCGTGATTCCCTTACCCAAGCCTCCTCTGCTATGGCCAGCCTTGCTGATTTCTCTTTCAGTTCATTCTTCAATTCCTCTATTTCCTCTGACTTCTGCTCAGTTTGGCCTTTCTCGTGAACCAAATTCCACTCTACATTTCCCAAACGTGTGTGAAGAGCCTCAACCTCTCCATCCCTCAGCTCGATGGTAGACTGTTGAGTAACCGACCACTCCCTCAGCTCCTGAACAGTATCCTTCAGCTCCTGAACAGTATCACGTAACTCTATGTTACGGTCATACAGCTCATCATACATCTCAGCACTGATAGAGCTCGGCGGGAACTCTTCAGGGTCTTCCTCCTCCTCTACGGCTGCCTCAGCCTGAACCTCAATCTCCTCAGGGTCTTCCTCAGAGTCCTCATCTGAATCAGACACCGGCACATACTCCTGACCTATGACTGTGATCAAGGGTGATGGCTCTCGTTGGACTAACTGCTCCCAGACTACGTGAATATCTCGGGGCTCCTCCTCTCTAGCCTCTAGGGGTATAAGGTCCCTGGACTGACTAGGTTCTCCAGTATCTGTCATCCTGACAAATAAAATTTTAAATTTTAGTAATTACGTGATGCTAATCGATACTCGAATATATAAGTATAAGCACATAACACATAAGGTAAGTTATTATCTTTCTTAGAACTCGATAAGAGTTATCATTACTATGTTCTCGATCACTAAAAAGGGTACTATCCTAAGGTTTTCCCCCCAACCTAAGGTTCATAACCTACGGCTCTGATACCAACCTGTGACACCCCCAAATCCGGGAACACCAAGTCCCGTGGAATTGAAGTACCCGGATTTGGGGGTGTCACAGTTCTAATTTGATTAGCATCAAAAGGAGCAATCCTATGACTATCGCGTTAAAAACGATGCGTACATCTCATACAAGTCTTGATTTAGGGAGACCTTCTTATTGTTTCATTGGGTCTCGTAAATTCTCAAAAAAAGAGGTGATTATGAGTTCTATGAATTCTTCTAGTTTTGATTAGCATCAAAAGGAGCAATCCTATCACTAGTGCCTTCAAAACGATCCGTACATCTCACACAAGTCTTCATTTAGGGAGACCTTCTTAATGTTTCATTAGTTCTCTCAAATTGTCAAAATATAGGTGATTATGAGTTCTATTACTTCGTTCTAGTTGAAATTAGCATCAAAATGAGCAATCACATCACTACCTCGTCCAAAACGATGCGTAGATCTCACACAAGTCTTTATTTAGGAGACCGTAATACTGTTTCATTGGTTGTTTCAAATTTACAAAGAAAGAGGTGATTAAGAGTTGTATTACTTTGATATAGTTTGATTAGTGTCAAAACGACAAACCCATTACTATCGCGTTCAAAACCATATGTACATCTCACATCAGGCTTCATTTAGGGACCGTATGAGTAAGATCCCTTATGCTTCTGCAATAGGATCTATCATGTACGGTATGATATGTACTAGACCGGATGTTTCTCATGCACTTAGTGTAACGAGCAGATACCAGTCGAATCCTGGAGAAGAGCACTGGAAGGCAGTGAAGAATATCCTAAAGTACTTGAGAAGGACTAAAGATATTTTTCATGTCTACGGTGAGTCTGAATTAAAACTCGAGGGCTTCACAGACTCAAGTTTTCAAACGGACCAAGATGACAGTAAATCTGTTTCGGGGTATGTTTTTACCTTGAACGGAGGCGCAGTGAGTTGGAAGAGTTCCAAGCAGCAAACAGTTGTTGATTCAGTGACAGAGGCAGAGTATATAGCTGCAAGTGAAGCTGCAAAGGAAGCTGTTTGGATGAAGAAGTTCATAACTGAACTTGGTGTGGTTCCTAGCATTGGAGAAGCAGTTCCCGTTTACTGTGACAACACAGGAGCAGTTGCACAGGCTAAGGAACCCAGGTCTCATCAGAAATCTAAACACGTGTTGCGGCGATTTCACTTGATCAGGGAGATCATTGAAAGAGGAGACGTCACCTTGGAGCGTGTAGACTCTCAAGACAACATTGCAGATCCATTTACTAAAGCTTTAACACAACAGCAGTTTGATCGTCACTTAGAGAAGATGGGTATGAGATACCATGGCGATTGGCTTTAGTGCAAGTGGGAGATTGATAGTAGTGTGCATACAAGCCAATCATGTATGATGATAAAGCACGTACTTTGTAAACAATCTTATTTATTTATTAATAAAATATTCATTTATTAAAGGCATTTAATTATCTACATGTTGCTGTTTTTATAATATGTAAATAACCCATAGTTTTAAGCAATGCTTTTAGAATCATGATGATGATCATGCTAATGAGATCTAAATTCTTAGAAAGTTTTAAAACTAAAATAGTTCCCAATCGTGGGATTACTAAAAAGGGGATTAGTAAATCCGGATAGATTGGTACATATGTTGCTTGCTCATTGGATGAGGATGATTGATCTCATGATCATTTGTGTGGAGACACTAAAGCAAGTATGTAGGTGCTTATTGGAGAATAAGTTCACTGAACGTGATTCGCTATGGAATACCTAATGGAGTTTTACTCGCATGTCAATAGGAATTCCTAATGTGATAGTAGTACAAGTGATCCTTGGACTTGAGATCATCATAGTATCTTGTATGTAACAAATTATACTTTGACTTATTCCTTAAGACCTTTTAAGGCATATATAGGGTATGCTTGGGTATAATGAGTTACATATGGAGATAATGAATGATCAATAAAGAATCTACCACCTCTAGTAAAAGAGGAGATATGTCCTATGTGATTTGTTAAATGACAACCCAGGAATCCTTGGCCAAGGTGAAATGAAATTAGAAAGGAGTTTCTAATTTGTATTATTTGGAGTTGTGCATTTTCTAATTGAAATACATATAATTAAATAAAATAAGACTTGACAGTAAATCCATGTCTTATATTTAATTGGGACATTGTATGGTGGAAGGATTGAATTGTATGGTAACTATTTACTCACAGGTTCTTTTATGATTAATGTTGAAATCTATATTATCTGGAAAGTCGTTGATCGCTAGGGAGGCTTATCCCTATTGTAGAATAAATATTATTTATTTAAATAGATTATTAGTTTAATTTATTTATTTAAATAAGATTAAAATTATTTTAATTGATTTATTCACAACCGGTTTAATATGGAGAACCTAAAGGGTCACACCATAAAAGGAAGAATAATTATTTAAGAAGGTAATGGCATAATCGTAATAATGCATTAAGTGTAATTAATTTAATCTATGGTGATAGAATAAATTAAATAGCTTAATGTTTATTATTTAATATTTTGGAAATATTAAATATAAATTAATAAGAGGAGTCTTATTAATATTATTACAATTATTATTATTTTAATTTCTAAAGGAGTTTAGTAATTAATTTAATATTTAGTACTCTCATTTATTCCTAATAAGATTAGGAGACAAATTAATTAAATGAATTTAATTAATTATTCCCATGTGGTGGGAAGCCTAAATTAATTAAAGGAGTTTAATTAATTAAAAGAAATCCCATGTCTAATAGGATTAGAAGGGTTGACTAATATCTATATAAGAGGAGTCTTATAATAGATATTAGATGATGCAATTCCAATTGTTGGAGAGTACTCCTTTTCTATAGAGGATAGAAAACTAAGGTTAAGCCAAACACCCTCCTTCTTGATAATTCATCTTCCTTGGTGGATCACCTCTAGAGGCCAAACACTTGGGTGGCTAACGTTGATCAAAGGAAGGAATCTAACCCGGAAATTCAAGGAAATCACGAAGAACAAGGAGTTGAACTAGTACCTGTGGAAGCTTCGTTCTATAAGGGTATGATTCCATAACTTCTTATTTATCGTTTTAAATTAATAATTTGCATAAAGGATGATCCGGGTAATGGTTTTGTAGAAATTTTTTAAACTCTGATATACCATGCTTCCGCTAATTTTTGCAATTTGATTGCATCACGATTTCGTACAAACCCAACAATTATGAGTTCTATTACTTCGTTCTAGTTGAAATTAGCATCAAAATGAGCAATCACATCACTATCTCGTCCAAAACGATGCGTAGATCTGACATAAGTCTTTATTTAGGAGACCGTAATATTGTTTCATTGGTTGTTTCAAATTTACAAAGAAAGAGGTGATTAAGAGTTGTATTACTTTGATATAGTTTGATTAGTGTCAAAACGACAAACCCATTACTATCGCGTTCAAAACCATATATACATCTCACATCAGGCTTCATTTAGGGAGACCTTCTTATTGTTTCATTGGTGCTCTAAAATTGTCAAAGAAAGAGGAGATTAGGAGTCCTATAACTTCGTTCTAGTTTGATTAGCATCAAAATGAGCAATCCCATGACTATCGCGTTAAAAACGACGTGTACATCTCACACAAGTCTTCATTTAAGGAGACCTTGTTATTGTTTCATTGGTTCTCTAAAATTGTGAAAGAAGGAGGTGATTTGGAGTTTTATTACTTCGTTCTAATTTGATTAGCACCAAAAGGAGCAATCCTCTGACTATCGCGTTAAAAACGATGCGTACATCTCACACAAGTCTTGATTTAGGGAGACCTTCTTACAGTTTCATTTGTTCTCTCAAATTGTCAAAGAAAGAGGTGATTATTATACCTATGAATTCGTTCTAGTTTTATTAGCATCAAAAGAAGCAATCCTATCACTAGTGCCTTCAAAACGATCCGTACATCTCACACAAGTCTTCATTTAGGGAGACCTTCCTAATGTTTCATTAGTTCTCTCAAATTGTCAGAATATAGGTGATTATAAGTTCTATTACTTCGTTCTAATTGAATATAGCGTCAAAAGGAGCAATCACATCACTATCGCGTCCTAAACGATGCGTAGATCTCACACAAGTCTTCATTTAGGGAGACCGTCATATTGTTTCATTGGTTTTTTCAAATTTACAAAGAAAGAGGTGATTAAGAGTTGTATTTCTTTGTTCTAGTTTGATTAGCGTCGAAAGGAGAAACCCATAACTATTGGGTTCAAAATTAAGCGTGCATCTCACAAAAGTATTCATTGTGGGAGACCTTCTTATTGTTTCATTGGTGGACTAAAATTGTCAAAGAAAAAAGTGATTAGGAGTCCTATAACTTCGTTCTAGTTTGATTAGCATCAAAAGGAGCAATCCCATGACTATCGCGTTAAAAACGATGTGTACATCACACATGTCTTCATTTAAGGAGACCTTCTTATTGTTTTATTGGTTCTCTAAAATTGTGAAAGAAGGAGGTGATTAGGAGTCTTATTACTTCGTTCTAATTTGATTAGCATCAAAAGGAGCAATTCTATGACTATCGCGTTAAAAACGATGCGTACATCTCACACAAGTCTTGATTTAGGGAGACCTTTTTATTATTTCATTGGGTCTCTCAAATTGTCAAAGAAAGAGGTGATTATGAGTCCTATGAATTCTTTCTAGTTTGATTAGCATCAAAAGGAGCAATCCTGTCACTAGTGAAACGATCCTTACATCTCACACAAGTCTTCATTTAGGGAGACCTTCTTAATGTTTCGTTAGTTCTCTCAAATTGTCAAAATATAGGTGATTTTAAGTTCTATTACTTCGTTCTAATTGAATATAGCATCAAAAGGAGCAATCACATCACTATCGCGTCCAAAACGATGCGTAGATCTCACACAAGTCTTCATTTAGGGAGACCGTTATATTGTTTCATTGGTTGTTTCAAATTTTCAAAGAAAAAGGTGATTAAGAGTTGTATTACTTCGTTCTAATTTCATTAGCGTCAAAAGGAGAAACCCTTGAGTATCGGGTTCAAAATCAAGCGTACATATCACAAAAGTATTCATTTTGGGAGACCTTCTTATTGTTTCATTGGTGCACTAAAATTGTCAAAGAAATAAAAGTTTAGGAGTCCTATAACTTCGTTCTAGTTTGATTAGCATCAAAAGGTGCAATCCCATGACTATCGCGTTAAAAACGATGCGTACATCTTACACATGTCTTCATTTAAGGAGAATTTCTTATTGTTTCATTTGTTCTCTAAAATTGTGAAAGAAGGAGGTGATTAGGAGTTTTATTACTTCGTTCTACTTTGATTAGCATCAAAAGGAGCAATCCTATGACTATCGCGTTAAAAACGATGCGTACATCTCATACAAGTCTTGATTTAGGGAGACCTTCTTATTGTTTCATTGGGTTTCGCAAATTGTCAAAAAAAGAGGTGATTATGAGTCCTATGAATTCTTCTAGTTTGATTAGCATCAAAAGGAGCAATCCTATCACTAGTGCCTTCAAAACGATCCGTACATCTCACACAAGTCTTCATTTAGGGAGACCTTCTTAATGTTTCATTAGTTCTCTCAAATTGTCAAAATATAGGTGATTATGAGTTCTATTACTTCGTTCTAGTTGAAATTAGCATCAAAATGAGCAATCACATCACTATCGCGTCCAAAACGATGCGTAGATCTCACACAAGTCTTTATTTAGGGAGACCGTAATATTGTTTCATTGGTTGTTTCAAATTTACAAAGATAGAGGTGATTAAGAGTTGTATTACTTTGATCTAGTTTGATTAGAGTCAAAATGACAAACCCATTACTATCGCGTTCAAAACCATATGTACATCTCACACCAGGCTTCATTTAGGGAGACCTTCTTATTGTTTCATTGGTGCTCTAAAATTGTCAAAGAAAGAGGAGATTAGGAGTCGTATAACTTCGTTCTAGTTTGATTACCATCAAAATGAGCAATCCCATGACTATCCCGTTAAAAACGACGTGTACATCTCACACAAGTCTTCATTTAAGGAGACCTTGTTATTGTTTCATTGGTTCTCTAAAATTGTGAAAGAAGGAGGTGATTTGGAGTTTTATTACTTCGTTCTAATTTGATTAGCATCAAAAGGAGCAATCCTATGACTATCGCGTTAAAAACGATGCGTACATCTCACACAAGTCTTGATTTAGGGAGACCTTTTTACAGTTCCATTTGTTCTCTCAAATTGTCAAAGAAAGAGGTGATTATTATTCCTATGAATTCGTTCTAGTTTGATTAGCATCAAAAGGAGCAATCCTATTACTAGTGCCTTCAAAACGATCCGTACATCTCACACAAGTCTTCATTTAGGGAGACCTTCTTAATGTTTCATTAGTTCTCTCAAATTGTCAAAATATAGGTGATTATAAGTTCTATTACTTCGTTCTAATTGAATATAGCATCAAAAGGAGCAATCACATCACTATCGCGTCCAAAACGATGCGTAGATCTCACACAAGTCTTCATTTAGGGAGACCGTCATATTGTTTCATTGATTTTTTCAAATTTACAAAGAAAGAGGTGATTAAGAGTTGTATTTCTTTGTTCTAGTTTGATTAGCGTCGAAAGGAGAAACCCAAGACTATCGGGTTCAAAATTAAGCGTACATCTCACAAAAGTATTCATTGTGGGAGACCTTCTTATTGTTTCGTTGGTGGACTAAAATTGTCAAAAAAAAAGTGATTAGGAGTCCTATAACTTCGTTCTAGTTTGATTAGCATCAAAAGGAGCAATCCCATGACTATCGCGTTAAAAACGATGTGTACATCACACATGTCTTCATTTAAGGAGACCTTCTTATTGTTTAATTGGTTCTCTAAAATTGTGAAAGAAGGAGGTGATTAGGAGTCTTATTACTTCGTTCTAATTTGATTAGCATCAAAAGGAGCAATTCTATGACTATCGCGTTAAAAATGATGCGTACATCTCACACAAGTCTTGATTTAGGGAGACCTTTTTATTGTTTCATTGGGTCTCTCAAATTGTCAAAGAAAGAGGTGATTATGAGTCCTATGAATTCGTTCTAGTTTGATTAGCATCAAAAGGAGCAATCCTGCCACTAGTGAAACGATCCTTACATCTCACACAAGTCTTCATTTAGGGAGACCTTCTTAATGTTTCGTTAGTTCTCTCAAATTGTCAAAATATAGGTGATTTTAAGTTCTATTACTTCGTTCTAATTGAATATAGCATCAAAAGGAGCAATCACACCACTATCGCGTCCAAAACGATGCGTAGATCTCACACAAGTCTTTATTTAGGAAGACCGTAATATTGTTTCATTGGATGTTTTAAATTTACAAAGAAAGAGGTGATTAAGAGTTGTATTACTTTGATCTAGTTTGATTAACGTCAAAATGACAAACCCATTACTATCGCGTTCAAAACCATATGTACATCTCACACCATGCTTCATTTAGGGAGACCTTCTTATTGTTTCATTGGTGCTCTAAAATTGTCAAAGAAAAAGGAGATTAGGAATCCTATAACTTCGTTCTAGTTTGATTAGCATCAAAATGAGCAATCCCATAACTATCGCGTTAAAAACGACGTGTACATCTCACACAAGTCTTCATTTAAGGTGACCTTGTTATTGTTTCATTGGTTCTCTAAAATTGTGAAAGAAGGAGGTGATTTGGAGTTTTATTACTTCGTTCTAATTTGATTAGCATCAAAAGGAGCAATCCTATGACTATCGCGTTAAAAACGATGCGTACATCTCACACAAGTCTTGATTTAGGGAGACCTTCTTACAATTTCATTTGTTCTCTCAAATTGTCAATGAAAGAGGTGATTATTATTCCTATGAATTTGTTCTAGTTTTATTATCATCAAAAGGAGCAATCCTATCACTAGTGCCTTCCAAACGATCCGTACATCTCACACAAGTCTTCATTTAGGGAGACCTTCTTAATGTTTCATTAGTTCTCTCAAATTGTCAAAATATAGGTGATTATAAGTTCTATTACTTCGTTCTAATTGAATATAGCATCAAAAGGAGCGATCACATCACTATCGCGTCCAAAACGATGCGTAGATCTCACACAAGTCTTCATTTAGGGAGACCGTCATATTGTTTCATTGATTTTTTCAAATTTACAAAGAAAGAGGTGATTAAGAGTTGTATTTCTTTGTTCTAGTTTGATTAGCGTCTAAAGGAGAAACCCAAGACTATCGGGTTCAAAATTAAGCGTACATCTCACAAAAGTATTCATTGTGGGAGACCTTCTTATTGTTTCGTTGGTGGACTAAAATTGTCAAAGAAAAAAGTGATTAGGAGTCCTATAACTTCGTTCTAGTTTGATTAGCATCAAAAGGAGCAATCCCATGACTATCGCATTAAAAACGATGTGTACATCACACATGTCTTCATTTAAGGAGACCTTCTTATTGTTTAATTGGTTCTCTAAAATTGTGAAAGAAGGAGGTGATTAGGAGTCTTATTACTTCGTTCTAATTTGATTAGCATCAAAAGGAGCAATTCTATGACTATCGCGTTAAAAACGATGCGTACATCTCACACAAGTCTTGATTTAGGGAGACCTTTTTATTGTTTCATTGGGTCTCTCAAATTGTCAAAGAAAGAGG
Source organism: Panax stipuleanatus (assembly GCA_020205555.1). NCBI lineage: Eukaryota > Viridiplantae > Streptophyta > Magnoliopsida > Apiales > Araliaceae > Panax > Panax stipuleanatus. The sequence continues at coordinate 187,338 of JAINUT010000721.1, forward strand.
TGATTATGAGTCCTATGAATTCGTTCTAGTTTGATTAGCATCAAAAGGAGCAATCCTGTCACTAGTGAAACGATCCTTACATCTCACACAAGTCTTCATTTAGGGAGACCTTCTTAATGTTTCGTTAGTTCTCTCAAATTGTCAAAATATAGGTGATTTTAAGTTCTATTACTTCGTTCTAATTGAATATAGCATCAAAAGGAGCAATCACATCACTATCGCGTCCAAAACGATGCGTAGATCTCACACAAGTGATTTAGGGAGACCGTCATATTGTTTCATTGGTTTTTTCAAATTTTCAAAGAAAAAGGTGATTAAGAGTTGTATTACTTCGTTCTAATTTCATTAGCGTCAAAAGGAGAAACCCATGACTATCGGGTTCAAAATCAAGCGTACATCTCAGAAAAGTATTCATTTTGGGAGACCTTCTTATTGTTTCATTGGTGCACTAAAATTGTAAAAGAAAGAAAAAATTAGGAGTTCTATAACTTCGTTCTAGTTTGATTAGCATCAAAGGGAGCAATCCCATGACTATCGCGTTAAAAACGATGCGTACATCTTACACATGTCTTCATTTAAGTAGACTTTCTTATTGTTTCATTTGTTCTCTAAAATTGTGAAAGAAGGAGGTGATTAGGAGTCTTATTACTTCGTTCTAATTTGATTAGCATCAAAAGGAGCAATCCTATGACTATCGCGTTAAAAACGATGCGTACATCTCACACAAGTCTTGATTTAGGGAGACCTTTTAATTGGTTCCTTGGGTATCTCAAATTGTCAAAGAAAGAGGTGATTATGAGTCCTATGAATTCGTTCTAGTTTGATTAGCATCAAAAGGAGCAATCATATCACTAGTGCCTTCAAAACGATCCGTACATCTCACACAAGTCGTCATTTAGGGAGATCTTAATGTTTCATTAGTTCTCTCAAATTGTCAAAATATAGGTGATTATGAGTTCTATTACTTCGTTCTAGTTGAAATTAGCATCAAAAGGAGCAATCACATCACTATCGCGCCCAAAACGATGCGTAGATCTCACACAAGTCTTCAATTAGGGAGACCTTAATATTGTTTCATTGGTATTTTCAAATTTACAAAGAAAGAGGTGATTAAGAGTTGCATTACATCGATCTAGTTTGATTTGCGTCAAAACGACAAACCCATTACTATCGCGTTCACAATCATGTGTACATCTCACACAAGGCTTCATTTAGGGAGACTTTCTTACTGTTTCATTGGTGCTCTAAAATTGCCAAAGAAAGAGGTGATTAGGAGTCCTATAACTTTGTTCTAGTTTGATTAGTATCAAAAGGAGCAATCCCATGACTATCGTGTTAAAAACGATGCGTACATCTCACACATGTCTTCATTTAAGGAGACCTTCTTATTGTTTCATTGGTTCTCTAAAATTGTCAAAGAAAGAGGTGATTATGAGTCCTATAAATTCGTTCTAGTTTGATTAGCATCAAAAGGAGCAATCATGCCACTAGTGCCTTCAAAAAGATCCGTACATCTCGCACAAGTCTTCATTTAGGAAGACCTTCTTAATGTTTCCGTAGTTCTCTCAAATTGTCAAAATATAGGTGATTATAAGTTATATTACTTCGTTCTAGTTGAATATAGCATCAAAAGGAGCAATCACATCACTATCGCGTCCAAAACGATGCGTAGATCTCGCACAAGTCTAAATTTAAAGAGACCTTCATATTGTTTCATTAGTTTTTTCAACTTTACAAAGAAAGAGGTGATTAAGAGTTGTATTACTTCGTGCTACTTTGATTAGCTTCAAAAGGAGAAACCCATGACTATCGGGTTCAAAATCAAGCGTACATCTCACAAAAGTATTCATTTTGGGAGACCTTCTTATTGTTTCATTGGTGCACTAAAAATGTCAATGAAATAAAAGTTTAGGAGTCCTATAACTTCGTTCTAGTTTGATTAGCATCAAAAGGAGCAATCCCAAGACTATCGCGTTAAAAACGATGCGTACATTTTACACATGTCTTCATTTAAGGAGAATTTCTTATTGTTTCATTTGTTCTCTAAAATTGTGAAAGAAGGAGGTGATTAGGAGTTTTATTACTTCGTTCTACTTTGATTAGCATCAAAAGGAGCAATCCTATGACTATCGCGTTAAAAACGATGCGTACATCTCATACAAGTCGTGATTTAGGGAGACCTTCTTATTGTTTCATTGGGTCTCGCAAATTGTCAAAAAAAGAGGTGATTATGAGTCCTATGAATTCTTCTAGTTTGATTAGCATCAAAAGGAGCAATCCTATCACTAGTGCCTTCAAAACGATCCGTACATCTCACACAAGTCTTCATTTAGGGAGACCTTCTTAATGTTTCATTAGTTCTCTAAAATTGTCAAAATATAGGTGATTACGAGTTCTATTACTTCGTTCTAGTTGAAATTAGCATCAAAATGAGCAATCACATCACTGTCGCGTCCAAAACGATGCGTAGATCTCACACAAGTCTTTATTTAGGGAGACCGTAATATTGTTTCATTGGTTGTTTCAAATTTACAAAGAAAGAGGTGATTAAGAGTTGTATTACTTTGATCTAGTTTGATTAGCGTCAAAATGACAAACCCATTACTATCGCGTTCAAAACCATATGTATATCTCACACCAGGCTTCATTTAGGGAGACATTCTTATTGTTTCATTGGTGCTCTAAAATTGCCAAAGAAGGAGGTGATTAGGAGTCCTATAACTTTGTTCTAGTTTGATTAGTGTCAAAAGGAGCAATCCCATGACTATCGTGTTAAAAACGATGCGTACATCTCACACATGTCTTCATTTAAGGAGACCTTCTTATTGTTTCATTGGTTCTCTAAAATTGTCAAAGAAAGAGGTGATTATGAGTCCTGTAAATTCGTTCTAGTTTGATTAGCATCAAAAGGAGCAATCCCATGACTATCGCTTTAAAAACGATGCGTACATCTTACACATGTCTTCATTTAAGGAGAATTTCTTATTGTTTCATTTGTTCTCTAAAATTGTGAAAGAAGGAGGTGATTAGGAGTTTTATTACTTCGTTATACTTTGATTAGCATCAAAAGGAGCAATCCTATGACTATCGCGTTAAAAACGATGCGTACATCTCATACAAGTCTTGATTTAGGGAGACCTTCTTATTGTTTCATTGGGTCTCGCAAATTGTCAAAAAAAGAGGTGATTATGAGTCCTATGAATTCTTCTAGTTTGATTAGCATCAAAAGGAGCAATCCTATCACTAGTGCCTTCAAAACGATCCGTACATCTCACACAAGTCTTCATTTAGGGAGACCTTCTTAATGTTTCATTAGTTCTCTCAAATTGTCAAAATATAGGTGATTATGAGTTCTATTACTTCGTTCTAGTTGAAATTAGCATCAAAATGAGCAATCACATCACTATCGCGTCCAAAACGATGCGTAGATCTCACACAAGTCTTTATTTAGGGAGACCGTAATATTGTTTCATTGGTTGTTTCAAATTTACAAAGATAGAGGTGATTAAGAGTTGTATTACTTTGATCTAGTTTGATTAGCGTCAAAATGACAAACCCATTACTATCGCGTTCAAAACCATATGTACATCTCACACCAGGCTTCATTTAGGGAGACCTTCTTATTGTTTCATTGGTGCTCTAAAATTGTCAAAGAAAGAGGAGATTAGGAGTCCTATAACTTCGTTCTAGTTTGATTAGCATCAAAATGAGCAATCCCATGACTATCCCGTTAAAAACGACGTGTACATCTCACACAAGTCTTCATTTAAGGAGACCTTGTTATTGTTTCAATGGTTCTCTAAAATTGCGAAAGAAGGAGGTGATTTGGAGTTTTATTACTTCGTTCTAATTTGATTAGCATCAAAAGGAGCAATCCTATGACTATCGCGTTAAAAACGATGCGTACATCTCACACAAGTCTTGATTTAGGGAGACCTTCTTACAGTTTCATTTGTTCTCTCAAATTGTCAAAGAAAGAGGTGATTATTATTTCTATGAATTCGTTCTAGTTTGATTAGCATCAAAAGGAGCAATCCTATTACTAGTGCCTTCAAAACGATCCGTACATCTCACACAAGTCTTCATTTAGGGAGACCTTCTTAATGTTTCATTAGTTCTCTCAAATTGTCAAAATATAGGTGATTATAAGTTCTATTACTTCATTCTAATTGAATATAGCATCAACAGGAGCAATCACATCACTATCGCGTCCAAAACGATGCGTAGATCTCACACAAGTCTTCATTTAGGGAGACCGTCATAATGTTTCATTGGTTTTTTCAAATTTACAAAGAAAGAGGTGATTAAGAGTTGTATTTCTTTGTTCTAGTTTGATTAGCGTCGAAAGGAGAAACCCATGACTATCGGGTTCAAAATTAAGCGTACATCTCACAAAAGTATTCATTGTGGGAGACCTTCTTATTGTTTCATTGGTGGACTAAAATTGTCAAAGAAAAAAGTGATTAGGAGTCCTATAACTTCGTTCTAGTTTGATTAGCATCAAAAGGAGCAATCCCATGACTATCGCGTTAAAAACGATGTGTACATCACACATGTCTTCATTTAAGGAGACCTTCTTATTGTTTAATTGGTTCTCTAAAATTGTGAAAGAAGGAGGTGATTAGGAGTCTTATTACTTCGTTCTAATTTGATTAGCATCAAAAGGAGCAATTCTATGACTATCGCGTTAAAAACGATGCGTACATCTCACACAAGTCTTGATTTAGGGAGACCTTTTTATTGTTTCATTGAGTCTCTCAAATTGTCAAAGAAAGAGGTGATTATGAGTCCTATGAATTCGTTCTAGTTTGATTAGCATCAAAAGGAGCAATCTTGTCACTAGTGAAACGATCCTTACATCTCACACAAGTCTTCATTTAGGGAGACCTTCTTAATGTTTCGTTAGTTCTCTCAAATTGTCAAAATATAGGTGATTTTAAGTTCTATTACTTCGTTCTAATTGAATATAGCATCAAAAGGAGCAATCACATCACTATCGCGTCCAAAACGATGCGTAGATCTCACACAAGTCTTCATTTAGGGAGACCGTCATATTGTTTCATTGGTTTTTTCAAATTCACAAAGAAAGAGGTGATTAAGAGTTGTATTTCTTTGTTCTAGTTTGATTAGCGTCGAAAGGAGAAACCCATGACTATCGGGTTCAAAATCAAGCGTACATCTCACAAAAGTATTCATTTTGGGATACCTTCTTATTGTTTCATTGGTGCACTAAAATTGTAAAAGAAAGAAAAGATTAGGAGTTCTATAACTTCGTTCTAGTTTGATTAGCATCAAAGGGAGCAATCCCATAACTATCGCGTTAAAAACGATGCGTACATCTCACACAAGTCTTTATTTAAGCAGACCTTTTTATTGTTTCCTTGGGTCTCTCAAATTGTCAAAAAAAAGAGGTGATTAGGAGTCCTATGAATTCGTTCTAGTTTGATTAGCATCAAAAGGAGCAATTATATCACTAGTGCCTTCAAAATGATCCGTACATCTCACACAAGTCGTCATTTAGGGAGATCTTAATGTTTCATTAGTTCTCTCAAATTGTCAAAATATAGGTGATTATGAGTTCTATTACTTCGTTCTAGTTGAAATTAGCATCAAAAGGAGCAATCACATCACTATCGCGCCCAAAACGATGCGTAGATCTCACACAAGTTTTTATTTAGGGAGACCTTAATATTGTTTCATTGGTTGTTTCAAATTTACAAAGAAAGAGGTGATTAAGAGTTGCATTACATCGATCTAGTTTGATTTGCGTCAAAACGACAAACCCATTACTATCGCGTTCAAAATCAAGTGTACATCTCACACAAGGCTTCATTTAGGAAGACTTTCTTACTGTTTCATTGGTGCTCTAAAATTGCCAAAGAAAGAGGTGATTAGGAGTCCTATAACTTTGTTCTTGTTTGATTAGTATCAAAAGGAGCAATCCCATGACTATCGTGTTAAAAACGATGCGTACATCTCACACATGTCTTCATTTAAGGAGACCTTCTTATTGTTTCATTGGTTCTCTAAAATTGTCAAAGAAAGAGGTGATTATGAGTCCTATAAATTCGTTCTAGTTTGATTAGCATCAAGAGGAGCAATCATGCCACTAGTGCCTTCAAAAAGATCCGTACATCTCGCACAAGTCTTCATTTAGGAAGACCTTCTTAATGTTTCCGTAGTTCTCTCAAATTGTCAAAATATAGGTGATTATAAGTTATATTACTTCGTTCTAGTTGAATATAGCATCAAAAGGAGCAATCACATCACTATCGCATCCAAAACGATGCGTAGATCTCGCACAAGTTTAAATTTAAAGAGACCTTCATATTGTTTCATTGGTTTTTTCAACTTTACAAAGAAAGATATGATTAAGAGTTGTATTACTTCGTGCTACTTTGATTAGCATCAAAAGGAGAAACCCATGACTATCGGGTTCAAAATCAAGCGTACATCTCACAAAAGTATTCATTTTGGGAGACCTTCTTATTGTTTCATTGGTGCACTAAAATTGTCAATGAAATAAAAGTTTAGGAGTCCTATAACTTCGTTCTAGTTTGATTAGCATCAAAAGGAGCAATCCCATGACTATCGCGTTAAAAACGATGCGTACATCTTACACATGTCTTCATTTAAGGAGAATTTCTTATTGTTTCATTTGTTCTCTAAAATTGTGAAAGAAGGAGGTGATTAGGAGTTTTATTACTTCGTTCTACTTTGATTAGCATCAAAAGGAGCAATCCTATGACTATCGCGTTAAAAATGATGCGTACATCTCATACAAGTCTTGATTTAGGGAGACCTTCTTATTGTTTCATTGGGTCTCGCAAATTGTCAAAAAAAAGAGGTGATTATGAGTCCTATGAATTCTTCTAGTTTGATTAGCATCAAAAGGAGCAATCCTATCACTAGTGCCTTCAAAACGATCCGTACATCTCACACAAGTCTTCATTTAGGGAGACCTTCTTAATGTTTCATTAGTTCTCTCAAATTGTCAAAATATAGGTGATTATGAGTTCTATTACTTCGTTCTAGTTGAAATTAGCATCAAAATGAGCAATCACATCACTATCGCGTCCAAAACGATGCGTAGATCTCACACAAGTCTTTATTTAGGGAGACCGTAATATTGTTTCATTGGTTGTTTCAAATTTACAAAGATAGAGGTGATTAAGAGTTGTATTACTTTGATCTAGTTTGATTAGCGTCAAAATGACAAACCCATTACTATCGCGTTCAAAACCATATGTACATCTCACACCAGGCTTCATTTAGGGAGACCTTCTTATTGTTTCATTGGTGCTCTAAAATTGTCAAAGAAAGAGGAGATTAGGAGTCCTATAACTTCGTTCTAGTTTGATTAGCATCAAAATGAGCAATCCCATGACTATCCCGTTAAAAACGACGTGTACATCTCACACAAGTCTTCATTTAAGGAGACCTTGTTATTGTTTCAATGGTTCTCTAAAATTGCGAAAGAAGGAGGTGATTTGGAGTTTTATTACTTCGTTCTAATTTGATTAGCATCAAAAGGAGCAATCCTATGACTATCGCGTTAAAAACGATGCGTACATCTCACACAAGTCTTGATTTAGGTACACCTTCTTACAGTTTCATTTGTTCTCTCAAATTGTCAAAGAAAGAGGTGATTATTATTCCTATGAATTCGTTCTAGTTTGATTAGCATCAAAAGGAGCAATCCTATTACTAGTGCCTTCAAAACGATCCGTACATCTCACACAAGTCTTCATTTAGGGAGACCTTCTTAATGTTTCATTAGTTCTCTCAAATTGTCAAAATATAGGTGATTATAAGTTCTATTACTTCGTTCTAATTGAATATAGCATCAACAGGAGCAATCACATCACTATCGCGTCCAAAACGATGCGTAGATCTCACACAAGTCTTCATTTAGGGAGACCGTCATATTGTTTCATTGGTTTTTTCAAATTCACAAAGAAAGAGGTGATTAAGAGTTGTATTTCTTTGTTCTAGTTTGATTAGCGTCGAAAGGAGAAACCCATGACTATCGGGTTCAAAATCAAGCGTACATCTCACAAAAGTATTCATTTTGGGAGACCTTCTTATTGTTTCATTGGTGCACTAAAATTGTAAAAGAAAGAAAAGATTAGGAGTTCTATAACTTCGTTCTAGTTTGATTAGCATCAAAGGGAGCAATCCCATAACTATCGCGTTAAAAACGATGCGTACATCTAACACATATCTTCATTTAAGTAGACTTTCTTATTGTTTCATTTGTTCTTTAAAATTGTGAAAGAAGGAGGTGATTAGGAGTCTTATTACTTCGTTCTAATTTGATTAGCATCAAATGGAGCAATCCTATGACTATCGCGTTAAAGACGATGCGTACATCTCACACAAGTCTTTATTTAAGCAGACCTTTTTATTGTTTCCTTGGGTCTCTCAAATTGTCAAAAAAAAGAGGTGATTATGAGTCCTATGAATTCGTTCTAGTTTGATTAGCATCAAAAGGAGCAATCATATCACTAGTGCCTTCAAAATGATCCGTACATCTCACACAAGTCGTCATTTAGGGAGATCTTAATGTTTCATTAGTTCTCTCAAATTGTCAAAATATAGGTGATTATGAGTTCTATTACTTCGTTCTAGTTGAAATTAGCGTCAAAAGGAGCAATCACATCACTATCGCGCCCAAAACGATGCGTAGATCTCACACAAGTTTTTATTTAGGGAGACCTTAATATTGTTTCATTGGTTGTTTCAAATTTACAAAGATAGAGGTGATTAAGAGTTGTATTACTTTGATCTAGTTTGATTAGCGTCAAAATGACAAACCCATTACTATCGCGTTCAAAACCATATGTACATCTCACACCAGGCTTCATTTAGGGAGACCTTCTTATTGTTTCATTGGTGCTCTAAAATTGTCAAAGAAAGAGGAGATTAGGAGTCCTATAACTTCGTTCTAGTTTGATTAGCATCAAAATGAGCAATCCCATGACTATCCCGTTAAAAACGACGTGTACATCTCACACAAGTCTTCATTTAAGGAGACCTTGTTATTGTTTCAATGGTTCTCTAAAATTGCGAAAGAAGGAGGTGATTTGGAGTTTTATTACTTCGTTCTAATTTGATTAGCATCAAAAGGAGCAATCCTATGACTATCGCGTTAAAAACGATGCGTACATCTCACACAAGTCTTGATTTAGGTACACCTTCTTACAGTTTCATTTGTTCTCTCAAATTGTCAAAGAAAGAGGTGATTATTATTCCTATGAATTCGTTCTAGTTTGATTAGCATCAAAAGGAGCAATCCTATTACTAGTGCCTTCAAAACGATCCGTACATCTCACACAAGTCTTCATTTAGGGAGACCTTCTTAATGTTTCATTAGTTCTCTCAAATTGTCAAAATATAGGTGATTATAAGTTCTATTACTTCGTTCTAATTGAATATAGCATCAACAGGAGCAATCACATCACTATCGCGTCCAAAACGATGCGTAGATCTCACACAAGTCTTCATTTAGGGAGACCGTCATAATGTTTCATTGGTTTTTTCAAATTTACAAAGAAAGAGGTGATTAAGAGTTGTATTTCTTTGTTCTAGTTTGATTAGCGTCGAAAGGAGAAACCCATGACTATCGGGTTCAAAATTAAGCGTACATCTCACAAAAGTATTCATTGTGGGAGACCTTCTTATTGTTTCATTGGTGGACTAAAATTGTCAAAGAAAAAAGTGATTAGGAGTCCTATAACTTCGTTCTAGTTTGATTAGCATCAAAAGGAGCAATCCCATGACTATCGCGTTAAAAACGATGTGTACATCACACATGTCTTCATTTAAGGAGACCTTCTTATTGTTTAATTGGTTCTCTAAAATTGTGAAAGAAGGAGGTGATTAGGAGTCTTATTACTTCGTTCTAATTTGATTAGCATCAAAAGGAGCAATTCTATGACTATCGCGTTAAAAACGATGCGTACATCTCACACAAGTCTTGATTTAGGGAGACCTTTTTATTGTTTCATTGAGTCTCTCAAATTGTCAAAGAAAGAGGTGATTATGAGTCCTATGAATTCGTTCTAGTTTGATTAGCATCAAAAGGAGCAATCTTGTCACTAGTGAAACGATCCTTACATCTCACACAAGTCTTCATTTAGGGAGACCTTCTTAATGTTTCGTTAGTTCTCTCAAATTATCAAAATATAGGTGATTTTAAGTTCTATTACTTCGTTCTAATCTAATATAGCATCAAAAGGAGCAATCACATCACTATCGCGTCCAAAACGATGCGTAGATCTCACACAAGTCTTCATTTAGGGAGACCGTCATATTGTTTCATTGGTTTTTTCAAATTCACAAAGAAAGAGGTGATTAAGAGTTGTATTTCTTTGTTCTAGTTTGATTAGCGTCGAAAGGAGAAACCCATGACTATCGGGTTCAAAATCAAGCGTACATCTCACAAAAGTATTCATTTTGGGAGACCTTCTTATTGTTTCATTGGTGCACTAAAATTGTAAAAGAAAGAAAAGATTAGGAGTTCTATAACTTCGTTCTAGTTTGATTAGCATCAAAGGGAGCAATCCCATAACTATCGCGTTAAAAACGATGCGTACATCTAACACATATCTTCATTTAAGTAGACTTTCTTATTGTTTCATTTGTTCTTTAAAATTGTGAAAGAAGGAGGTGATTAGGAGTCTTATTACTTCGTTCTAATTTGATTAGCATCAAATGGAGCAATCCTATGACTATCGCGTTAAAAACGATGCGTACATCTCACACAAGTCTTTATTTAAGCAGACCTTTTTATTGTTTCCTTGGGTCTCTCAAATTGTCAAAAAAAAGAGGTGATTATGAGTCCTATGAATTCGTTCTAGTTTGATTAGCATCAAAAGGAGCAATCATATCACTAGTGCCTTCAAAATGATCCGTACATCTCACACAAGTCGTCATTTAGGGACATCTTAATGTTTCATTAGTTCTCTCAAATTGTCAAAATATAGGTGATTATGAGTTCTATTACTTCGTTCTAGTTGAAATTAGCATCAAAAGGAGCAATCACATCACTATCGCGCCCAAAACGATGCGTAGATCTCACACAAGTTTTTATTTAGGGAGACCTTAATATTGTTTCATTGGTTGTTTCAAATTTACAAAGAAAGAGGTGATTAAGAGTTGCATTACATCGATCTAGTTTGATTTGCGTCAAAACGACAAACCCATTACTATCGCGTTCAAAATCATGTGTACATCTCACACAAGGCTTCATTTAGGAAGACTTTCTTACTGTTTCATTGGTGCTCTAAAATTGCCAAAGAAAGAGGTGATTAGGAGTCCTATAACTTTGTTCTTGTTTGATTAGTATCAAAAGGAGCAATCCCATGACTATCGTGTTAAAAACGATGCGTACATCTCACACATGTCTTCATTTAAGGAGACCTTCTTATTGTTTCATTGGTTCTCTAAAATTGTCAAAGAAAGAGGTGATTATGAGTCCTATAAATTCGTTCTAGTTTGATTAGCATCAAGAGGAGCAATCATGCCACTAGTGCCTTCAAAAAGATCCGTACATCTCGCACAAGTCTTCATTTAGGAAGACCTTCTTAATGTTTCCGTAGTTCTCTCAAATTGTCAAAATATAGGTGATTATAAGTTATATTACTTCGTTCTAGTTGAATATAGCATCAAAAGGAGCAATCACATCACTATCGCATCCAAAACGATGCGTAGATCTCGCACAAGTTTAAATTTAAAGAGACCTTCATATTGTTTCATTGGTTTTTTCAACTTTACAAAGAAAGAGATGATTAAGAGTTGTATTACTTCGTGCTACTTTGATTAGCATCAAAAGGAGAAACCCATGACTATCGGGTTCAAAATCAAGCGTACATCTCACAAAAGTATTCATTTTGGGAGACCTTCTTATTGTTTCATTGGTGCACTAAAAATGTCAATGAAATAAAAGTTTAGGAGTCCTATAACTTCGTTCTAGTTTGATTAGCATAAAAAGGAGCAATCCCATGACTATCGCGTTAAAAACGATGCGTACATCTTACACATGTCTTCATTTATGGAGAATTTCTTATTGTTTCATTTGTTCTCTAAAATTGTGAAAGAAGGAGGTGATTAGGAGTTTTATTACTTCGTTCTACTTTGATTAGCATCAAAAGGAGCAATCCTATGACTATCGCGTTAAAAACGATGCGTACATCTCATACAAGTCTTGATTTAGGGAGACCTTCTTATTGTTTCATTGGGTCTCGCAAATTGTCAAAAAAAGAGGTGATTATGAGTCCTATGAATTCTTCTAGTTTGATTAGCATCAAAAGGAGCAATCCTATCACTAGTGCCTTCAAAACGATCCGTACATCTCACACAAGTCTTCATTTAGGGAGACCTTCTTAATGTTTCATTAGTTCTCTCAAATTGTCAAAATATAGGTGATTATGAGTTCTATTACTTCGTTCTAGTTGAAATTAGCATCAAAATGAGCAATCACATCACTATCGCGTCCAAAACGATGCGTAGATCTCACACAAGTCTTTATTTAGGGAGACCGTAATATTGTTTCATTGGTTGTTTCAAATTTACAAAGATAGAGGTGATTAAGAGTTGTATTACTTTGATCTAGTTTGATTAGCGTCAAAATGACAAACCCATTACTATCGCGTTCAAAACCATATGTACATCTCACACCAGGCTTCATTTAGGGAGACCTTCTTATTGTTTCATTGGTGCTCTAAAATTGTCAAAGAAAGAGGAGATTAGGAGTCCTATAACTTCGTTCTAGTTTGATTAGCATCAAAATGAGCAATCCCATGACTATCCCGTTAAAAACGACGTGTACATCTCACACAAGTCTTCATTTAAGGAGACCTTGTTATTGTTTCAATGGTTCTCTAAAATTGCGAAAGAAGGAGGTGATTTGGAGTTTTATTACTTCGTTCTAATTTGATTAGCATCAAAAGGAGCAATCCTATGACTATCGCGTTAAAAACGATGCGTACATCTCACACAAGTCTTGATTTAGGGAGACCTTCTTACAGTTTCATTTGTTCTCTCAAATTATCAAAGAAAGAGGTGATTATTATTCCTATGAATTCGTTCTAGTTTGATTAGCATCAAAAGGAGCAATCCTATTACTAGTGCCTTCAAAACGATCCGTACATCTCACACAAGTCTTCATTTAGGGAGACCTTCTTAATGTTTCATTAGTTCTCTCAAATTGTCAATATATAGGTGTTTATAAGTTCTATTACTTCGTTCTAATTGAATATAGCATCAACAGGAGCAATCACATCACTATCGCGTCCAAAACGATGCGTAGATCTCACACAAGTCTTCATTTAGGGAGACCGTCATAATGTTTCATTGGTTTTTTCAAATTTACAAAGAAAGAGGTGATTAAGAGTTGTATTTCTTTGTTCTAGTTTGATTAGCGTCGAAAGGAGAAACCCATGACTATCGGGTTCAAAATTAAGCGTACATCTCACAAAAGTATTCATTGTGGGAGACCTTCTTATTGTTTCATTGGTGGACTAAAATTGTCAAAGAAAAAAGTGATTAGGAGTCCTATAACTTCGTTCTAGTTTGATTAGCATCAAAAGGAGCAATCCCATGACTATCGCGTTAAAAACGATGTGTACATCACACATGTCTTCATTTAAGGAGACCTTCTTATTGTTTAATTGGTTCTCTAAAATTGTGAAAGAAGGAGGTGATTAGGAGTCTTATTACTTCGTTCTAATTTGATTAGCATCAAAAGGAGCAATTCTATGACTATCGCGTTAAAAACGATGCGTACATCTCACACAAGTCTTGATTTAGGGAGACCTTTTTATTGTTTCATTGAGTCTCTCAAATTGTCAAAGAAAGAGGTGATTATGAGTCCTATGAATTCGTTCTAGTTTGATTAGCATCAAAAGGAGCAATCTTGTCACTAGTGAAACGATCCTTACATCTCACACAAGTCTTCATTTAGGGAGACCTTCTTAATGTTTCGTTAGTTCTCTCAAATTGTCAAAATATAGGTGATTTTAAGTTCTATTACTTCGTTCTAATTGAATATAGCATCAAAAGGAGCAATCACATCACTATCGCGTCCAAAACGATGCGTAGATCTCACACAAGTGATTTAGGGAGACCGTCATATTGTTTCATTGGTTTTTTCAAGTTTTGAAAGAAAAAGGTGATTAAGAGTTGTATTACTTCGTTCTAATTTCATTAGCGTCAAAAGGAGAAACCCATGACTATCGGGTTCAAAATCAAGCGTACATCTCACAAAAGTATTCATTTTGGGAGACCTTCTTATTGTTTCATTGGTGCACTAAAATTGCAAAAGAAAGAAAAGATTAGGAGTTCTATAACTTCGTTCTAGTTTGATTAGCATCAAAGGGAGCAATCCCATAACTATCGCGTTAAAAACGATGCGTACATCTAACACATATCTTCATTTAAGTAGACTTTCTTATTGTTTCATTTGTTCTTTAAAATTGTGAAAGAAGGAGGTGATTAGGAGTCTTATTACTTCGTTCTAATTTGATTAGCATCAAATGGAGCAATCCTACGACTATCGCGTTAAAAACGATGCGTACATCTCACACAAGTCTTTATTTAAGCAGACCTTTTTATTGTTTCCTTGGGTCTCTCAAATTGTCAAAAAAAAGAGGTGATTATGAGTCCTATGAATTCGTTCTAGTTTGATTAGCATCAAAAGGAGCAATCATATCACTAGTGCCTTCAAAACGATCCGTACATCTCACACAAGTCGTCATTTAGGGAGATCTTAATGTTTCATTAGTTCTCTCAAATTGTCAAAATATAGGTGATTATGAGTTCTATTACTTCGTTCTAGTTGAAATTTGCATCAAAAGGAGCAATCACATCACTATCGCGCCCAAAACGATGCGTAAATCTCACACAAGTTTTTATTTAGGGAGACCTTAATATTGTTTCATTGGTTGTTTCAAATTTACAAAGAAAGAGGTGATTAAGAGTTGCATTACATCGATCTAGTTTGATTTGCGTCAAAACGACAAACCCATTACTATCGCGTTCAAAATCATGTGTACATCTCACACAAGGCTTCATTTAGGAAGACTTTCTTACTGTTTCATTGGTGCTCTAAAATTGCCAAAGAAAGAGGTGATTAGGAGTCCTATAACTTTGTTCTTGTTTGATTAGTATCAAAAGGAGCAATCCCATGACTATCGTGTTAAAAACGATGCGTACATCTCACACATGTCTTCATTTAAGGAGACCTTCTTATTGTTTCATTGGTTCTCTAAAATTGTCAAAGAAAGAGGTGATTATGAGTCCTATAAATTCGTTCTAGTTTGATTAGCATCAAGAGGAGCAATCATGCCACTAGTGCCTTCAAAAAGATCCGTACATCTCGCACAAGTCTTCATTTAGGAAGACCTTCTTAATGTTTCCGTAGTTCTCTCAAATTGTCAAAGTATAGGTGATTATAAGTTATATTACTTCGTTCTAGTTGAATATAGCATCAAAAGGAGCAATCACATCACTATCGCATCCAAAACGATGCGTAGATCTCGCACAAGTTTAAATTTAAAGAGACCTTCATATTGTTTCATTGGTTTTTTCAACTTTACAAAGAAAGAGGTGATTAAGAGTTGTATTACTTCGTGCTACTTTGATTAGCATCAAAAGGAGAAACCCATGACTATCGGGTTCAAAATCAAGCGTACATCTCACAAAAGTATTCATTTTGGGAGACCTTCTTATTGTTTCATTGGTGCACTAAAAATATCAATGAAATAAAAGTTTAGGAGTCCTATAACTTCGTTCTAGTTTGATTAGCATCAAAAGGAGCAATCCCATGACTATCGCGTTAAAAACGATGCGTACATCTTACACATGTCTTCATTTAAGGAGAATTTCTTATTGTTTCATTTGTTCTCTAAAATTGTGAAAGAAGGAGGTGATTAGGAGTTTTATTACTTCGTTCTACTTTGATTAGCATCAAAAGGAGCAATCCTATGACTATCGCGTTAAAAACGATGCGTACATCTCATACAAGTCTTGATTTAGGGAGACCTTCTTATTGTTTCATTGGGTCTCGCAAATTGTCAAAAAAAAGAGGTGATTATGAGTCCTATGAATTCTTCTAGTTTGATTAGCATCAAAAGGAGCAATCCTATCACTAGTGCCTTCAAAACGATCCGTACATCTCAAACAAGTCTTCATTTAGGGAGACCTTCTTAATGTTTCATTAGTTCTCTCAAATTGTCAAAATATAGGTGATTATAAGTTCTATTACTTCGTTCTAGTTGAAATTAGCATCAAAATGAGCAATCACATCACTATCGCGTCCAAAACAATGCGTAGATCTCACACAAGTCTTTATTTAGGGAGACCGTAATATTGTTTCATTGGATGTTTCAAATTTATAAAGATAGAGGTGATTAAGAGTTGTATTACTTTGATCTAGTTTGATTAGCGTCAAAATGACAAACCCATTACTATCGCGTTCAAAACCATATGTACATCTCACACCAGGCTTCATTTAGGGAGACCTTCTTATTGTTTCATTGGTGCTCTAAAATTGTCAAAGAAAGAGGAGATTAGGAGTCCTATAACTTCGTTCTAGTTTGATTAGCATCAAAATGAGCAATCCCATGACTATCGCGTTAAAAACGATGTGTACATCTCACACAAGTCTTCATTTAAGGTGACCCTGTTATTGTTTCATTGGTTCTCTAAAATTGTGAAAGAAGGAGGTGATTTGGAGTTTTATTACTTCATTCTAATTTGATTAGCATCAAAAGGAGCAATCCTATGACTATCGCGTTAAAAACGATGCGTACATCTCACACAAGTCTTGATTTAGGGAGACCTTCTTACAGTTTCATTTGTTCTCTCAAATTGTCAAAGAAAGAGGTGATTATTATTCCTATGAATTTTTTCTAGTTTGATTAGCATCAAAAGGAGCAATCCTATCACTATTGCCTTCCAAACGATCCGTACATCTCACACAAGTCTTCATTTAGGGAGACCTTCTTAATGTTTCATTAGTTCTCTCAAATTGTCAAAATATAGGTGATTATAAGTTCTATTACTTCGTTCTAATTGAATATAGCATCAAAAGGAGCAATCACATCACTATCGCGTCCAAAACGATGCGTAGATCTCACACAAGTCTTCATTTAAGGGAGACCGTCATATTGTTTCATTGGTTTTTTCAAATTTACAAAGAAAGAGGGGATTAAGAGTTGTATTTCTTTGTTCTAGTTTGATTAGCGTCGAAAGGAGAAACCCATGACTATCGGGTTCAAAATTAAGCGTACATCTCACAAAAGTATTCATTGTGGGAGACCTTCTTATTGTTTCATTGGTGGACTAAAATTGTCAAAGAAAAAAGTGATTAGGAGTCCTATAACTTCGTTCTAGTTTGATTAGCATCAAAAGGAGCAATCCCATGACTATCGCGTTAAAAACGATGTGTACATCACACATGTCTTCATTTAAGGAGACCTTCTTATTGTTTAATTGGTTCTCTAAAATTGTGAAAGAAGGAGGTGATTAGGAGTCTTATTACTTCGTTCTAATTTGATTAGCATCAAAAGGAGCAATTCTATGACTATCGCGTTAAAAACGATGCGTACATCTCACACAAGTCTTGATTTAGGGAGACCTTTTTATTATTTCATTGGGTCTCTCAAATTGTCAAAGAAAGAGGTGATTATGAGTCCTATGAATTCGTTCTAGTTTGATTAGCATCAAAAGGAGCAATCCTGTCACTAGTGAAACGATCCTTACATCTCACACAAGTCTTCTTTTAGGGAGACCTTCTTAATGTTTTGTTAGTTCTCTCAAATTGTCAAAATATAGGTGATCTTAAGTTCTATTACTTCGTTCTAATTGAATATAGCATCAAAAGGAGCACTCACATCACTATCGCGTCCAAAACGATGCGTAGACCTCACACAAGTGATTTAGGGAGACCGTCATATTGTTTCATTGGTTTTTCAAATTTTCAAAGAAAAAGGTGATTAAGAGTTGTATTACTTCGTTCTAATTTCATTAGCGTCAAAAGGAGAAACCCATGACTATCGGGTTCAAAATCAAGCGTACATCTCACAAAAGTATTCATTTTGGGAGACCTTCTTATTGTTTCATTGGTGCACTAAAATTGTAAAAGAAAGAAAAGATTAGGAGTTCTATAACTTCGTTCTAGTTAGATTAGCATCAAAGGTAGCAATCCCATGACTATCGCGTTAAAAATGATGCGGACATCTTACACATATCTTCATTTAAGTAGACTTTCTTATTGTTTCATTTGTTTCCTAAAATTGTGAAAGAAGGAGGTGATTAGGAGTCTTATTACTTCGTTCTAATTTGATTAGCATCAAAAGGAGCAATCCTATGACTATCGCGTTAAAAACGATGCGTACATCTCACACAAGTCTTGATTTAAGCAGACCTTTTTATTGTTTCCTTGGGTCTCTCAAATTGTCAAAAAAAAAGAGGTGATTATGAGTCCTATGAATTCGTTCTAGTTTGATTAGCATCAAAAGGAGCAATCATATCACTAGTGCCTTCAAAACGATCCGTTCATCCCACACAAGTCGTCATTTAGGGAGATCTTAATGTTTCAGTAGTTCTCTCAAATTGTCAAAATATAGGTGATTATGAGTTCTATTACTTCGTTCTAGTTGAAATTAGCATCAAAAGGAGCAATCACATCACTATCGCGCCCAAAACGATGCGTAGATCTCACACAAGTCTTTATTTAGGGAGGCCTTAATATTGTTTCATTGGTAGTTTCAAATTTACAAAGAAAGAGGTGATTAAGAGTTGCATTACATCGATCTAGTTTGATTTGCGTCAAAACGACAAACCCATTACTATCGCGTTCAAAATCATGTGCACATCTCACACAAGGCTTCATTTAGGGAGACTTTCTTACTGTTTCATTGGTGCTCTAAAATTGCCAAAGAAAGAGGTGATTAGGAGTCCTATAACTTTGTTCTAGTTTGATTAGTATCAAAGGGAGCAATCCCATAACTATCGCGTTAAAAACGATGCGTACATCTAACACATATCTTCATTTAAGTAGACTTTCTTATTGTTTCATTTGTTCTTTAAAATTGTGAAAGAAGGAGGTGATTAGGAGTCTTATTACTTCGTTCTAATTTGATTAGCATCAAATGGAGCAATCCTATGACTATCGCGTTAAAAACGATGCGTACATCTCACACAAGTCTTTATTTAAGCAGACCTTTTTATTGTTTCCTTGGGTCTCTCAAATTGTCAAAAAAAAGAGGTGATTATGAGTCCTATGAATTCGTTCTAGTTTGATTAGCATCAAAAGGAGCAATCATATCACTAGTGCCTTCAAAATGATCCGTACATCTCACACAAGTCGTCATTTAGGGAGATCTTAATGTTTCATTAGTTCTCTCAAATTGTCAAAATATAGGTGATTATGAGTTCTATTACTTCGTTCTAGTTGAAATTAGCATCAAAAGGAGCAATCACATCACTATCGCGCCCAAAACGATGCGTAGATCTCACACAAGTCTTTATTTAGGGAGGCCTTAATATTGTTTCATTGGTAGTTTCAAATTTACAAAGAAAGAGGTGATTAAGAGTTGCATTACATCGATCTAGTTTGATTTGCGTCAAAACGACAAACCCATTACTATCGCGTTCAAAATCATGTGCACATCTCACACAAGGCTTCATTTAGGGAGACTTTCTTACTGTTTCATTGGTGCTCTAAAATTGCCAAAGAAAGAGGTGATTAGGAGTCCTATAACTTTGTTCTAGTTTGATTAGTATCAAAAGGAGCAATCCCATGACTATAGTGTTAAAAACGATGCGTACATCTCACACATGTCTTCATTTAAGGAGACCTTCTTATTGTTTCATTGGTTCTCTAAAATTGTCAAAGAACGAGGTGATTATGAGTCCTATAAATTCGTTCGAGTTTGATTAGCATCAAAAGGAGCAAACATGCCACTAGTGCCTTCAAAAAGATCCGTACATCTAGCACAAGTCTTCATTTAGGAAGACCTTCTTAATGTTTCCGTAGTTCTCTCAAATTGTCAAAATATAGATGATTATAAGTTATATTACATCGTTCTAGTTGAATATAGCATCAAAAGGAGCAATCACATCACTATCGCGTCCAAAACGATGCGTAGATCTCGCACAAGTCTAAATTTAAAGAGACCTTCATATTGTTTCATTGGTTTTTTCAACTTTACAAAGAAAGAGGTGATTAAGAGTTGTATTACTTCGTGCTACTTTGATTAGCGTCAAAAGGAGAAACCCATGACTATCGGGTTCAAAATCAAGCGTACATCTCACAAAAGTATTCATTTTGGGAGACCTTCTTATTGTTTCATTGGTGCACTAAAATTGTCAATGAAATAAAAGTTTAGGAGTCCTATAACTTCGTTCTAGTTTGATTAGCATCAAAAGGAACAATCCCATGACTATCGCGTTAAAAACGATGCGTACATCTTACACATGTCTTCATTTAAGGAGAATTTCTTATTGTTTCATTTGTTCTCTAAAATTGTGAAAGAAGGAGGTGATTAGGAGTTTTATTACTTCGTTCTACTTTGATTAGCATCAAAAGGAGCAATCCTATGACTATCGCGTTAAAAACGATGCGTACATCTCATACAAGTCTTGATTTAGGGAGACCTTCTTATTGTTTCATTGGGTCTCGCAAATTGTCAAAAAAAGAGGTGATTATGAGTCCTATGAATTCTTCTAGTTTGATTAGCATCAAAAGGAGCAATCCTATCACTAGTGCCTTCAAAACGATCCGTACATCTCACACAAGTCTTCATTTAGGGAGACCTTCTTAATGTTTCATTAGTTCTCTCAAATTATCAAAATATAGGTGATTACGAGTTCTATTACTTCGTTTTAGTTGAAATTAGCATCAAAATGAGCAATCACATCACTATCGCGTCCAAAACGATGCATAGATCTCACATAAGTCTTTATTTAGGAAGACCGTATTATTGTTTCATTGGTTGTTTCAAATTTACAAAGAAAGAGGTGATTAAGAGTTGTATTACTTTGATCTAGTTTGATTAGCGTCAAAATGACAAACCCATTACTATCGCGTTCAAAACCATATGTACATCTCACACCAGGCTTCATTTAGGGAGACCTTCTTATTGTTTCATTGGTGCTCTAAAATTGTCAAAGAAAGAGGAGATTAGGAGTCCTATAACTTCGTTCTAGTTTGATTAGCATCAAAATGAGCAATCCCATGACTATCGCGTTAAAAACGACGTGTACATCTCACACAAGTCTTCATTTAAGGTGACCTTGTTATTGTTTCATTGGTTCTCTAAAATTGTGAAAGAAGGAGGTGATTTGGAGTTTTATTACTTCGTTCTAATTTGATTAGCATCAAAAGGAGCAATCCTATGACTATCACGTTAAAAACGATGCGTACATCTCACACAAGTCTTGATTTAGGGAGACCTTCTTACAGTTTCATTTGTTCTCTCAAATTGTCAAAGAAAGAGGTGATTATTATTCCTATGAATTTGTTCTAGTTTGATTAGCATCAAAAGGAGCAATCCTATCACTAGTGCCTTCCAAACGATCCGTACATCTCACACAAGTCTTCATTTAGGGAGACCTTCTTGATGTTTCATTAGTTCTCTCAAATTGTCAAAATATAGGTGATTATAAGTTCTAGTACTTCGTTCTAATTGAATATAGCATCAAAAGGAGCAATCACATCACTATCGCGTCCATAACGATGCGTAGATCTCACACAAGTCTTCATTTAGGGAGACCGTCATATTGTTTCATTGGTTTTTTCAAATTCACAAAGAAAGAGGTGATTAAGAGTTGTATTTCTTTGTTCTAGTTTGATTAGCGTCGAAAGGAGAAACCCATGACTATCGGGTTCAAAATTAAGCGTACATCTCACAAAAGTATTCATTGTGGGAGACCTTCTTATTGTTTCTTTGGTGGACTAAAATTGTCAAAGAAAAAAGTGATTAGGAGTCCTATAACTTCGTTCTAGTTTGATTAGCATCAAAAGGAGCAATCCGATGACTATCGCGTTAAAAACGATGTGTACATCACACATGTCTTCATTTAAGGAGACCTTCTTATTGTTTAATTGGTTCTCTAAAATTGTGAAAGAAGGAGGTGATTAGGAGTCTTATTACTTCGTTCTAATTTGATTAGCATCAAAAGGAGCAATTCTATGACTATCACATTAAAAACGATGCGTACATCTCACACAAGTCTTGATTTAGGGAGACCTTTTTATTGTTTCATTGGGTCTCTCAAATTGTCAAAGAAAGAGGTGATTATGAGTCCTATGAATTCGTTCTAGTTTGATTAGCATCAAAAGGACCAATCCTGTCACTAGTGAAACGAGCCGTACATCTCACACAAGTCTTCATTTAGGGAGACCTTCTTAATGTTTCATTGGGTCTCTCAAATTGTCAAAGAAAGAGGTGATTATGAGTCCTATGAATTCGTTCTAGTTTGATTAGCATCAAAAGGAGCAATCCTGTAACTAGTGAAACGATCCTTACATCTCACACAAGTCTTCATTTAGGGAGACCTTCTTAATGTTTCGTTAGTTCTCTCAAATTGTCAAAATATAGGTGATTTTAAGTTCTATTACTTCGTTCTAATTGAATATAGCATCAAAAGGAGCAATCACATCACTATCGCGTCCAAAACGATGCGTAGATCTCACACAAGTGATTTAGGGAGACCGTCATATTGTTTCATTGGTTTTTTCAAATTTTCAAAGAAAAAGGTGATTAAGAGTTGTATTACTTCGTTCTAATTTCATTAGCGTCAAAAGGAGAACCCCATGACTATCGGGTTCAAAATCAAGCGTACATCTCGCAAAAGTATTCATTTTGGGAGACCTTCTTATTGTTTCATTGGTGCACTAAAATTGTAAAAGAAAGAAAAGATTAGGAGTTCTATAACTTCGTTCTAGTTAGATTAGCATCAAAGGTAGCAATCCCATGACTATCGCGTTAAAAATGATGCGTACATCTTACACATGTCTTCATTTAAGTAGACTTTCTTATTGTTTCATTTGTTCTCTAAAATTTTGAAAGAAGGAGGTGATTAGGAGTCTTATTACTTCGTTCTAATTTGATTAGCATCAAAATGAGCAATCCTATGACTATCGCGTTAAAAACGATGCGTACATCTCACACAAGTCTTGATTTAAGCAGACCTTTTTATTGTTTCCTTGGGTCTCTCAAATTGTCAAAAAAAGAGGTGATTATGAGTCCTATGAATTCGTTCTAGTTTGATTAGCATCAAAAGGAGCAATCATATCACTAGTGCCTTCAAAACGATCCGTACATCTCACACAAGTCGTCATTTAGGGAGATCTTAATGTTTCATTAGTTCTCTCAAATTGTCAAAATATAGGTGATTATGAGTTCTATTACTTCGTTCTAGTTGAAATTAGCATCAAAAGGAGCAATCACATCACTATCGCGCCCAAAACAATGCGTAGATCTCACACAAGTCTTTATTTAGGGAGGCCTTAATATTGTTTCATTGGTAGTTTCAAATTTACAAAGAAAGAGGTGATTAAGAGTTGCATTACATCGATCTAGTTTGATTTGCGTCAAAACGACAAACCCATTACTATCGCGTTCAAAATCATGTGCACATCTCACACAAGGCTTCATTTAGGGAGACTTTCTTACTGTTTCATTGGTGCTCTAAAATTGCCAAAGAAAGAGGTGATTAGGAGTCCTATAACTTTATCTAGTTTGATTAGTATCAAAAGGAGCAATCCCATGACTATCGTGTTAAAAATGATGCGTACATCTCACACATGTCTTCATTTAAGGAGACCTTCTTATTGTTTCATTGGTTCTCTAAAATTGTCATAGAAAGAGGTGATTATGAGTCCTATAAATTCTTTCGAGTTTGATTAGCATCAAAAGGATCAATCATGCCACTAGTGCCTTCAAAAAGATCCGTACATCTCGCACAAGTCTTCATTTAGGAAGACCTTCTTAATGTTTCCGTAGTTCTCTCAAATTGTCAAAATATAGATGATTATAAGTTATATTACTTCGTTCTAGTTGAATATAGCATCAAAAGGAGCAATCACATCACTATCGCGTCCAAAACGATGCGTAGATCTCGCACAAGTCTAAATTTAAAGAGACCTTCATATTGTTTCATTGGTTTTTTCAACTTTACAAAGAAAGAGGTGATTAAGAGTTGTATTACTTCGTGCTACTTTGATTCGCATCAAAAGGAGAAACCCATGACTATCGGGTTCAAAATCAAGCGTACATCTCACAAAAGTATTCATTTTGGGAGACCTTCTTATTGTTTCATTGGTGCACTAAAAATGTCAATGAAATAAAAGTTTAGGAGTCCTATAACTTCGTTCTAGTTTGATTAGCATCAAAAGGAGCAATCCCATGACTATCGCGTTAAAAACGATGCGTACATCTTACACATGTCTTCATTTAAGGAGAATTTCTTATTGTTTCATTTGTTCTCTAAAATTGTGAAAGAAGGAGGTGATTAGGAGTTTTATTACTTCGTTCTACTTTGATTAGCATCAAAAGGAGCAATCCTATGACTATCGCGTTAAAAACGATGCGTACATCTCATACAAGTCTTGATTTAGGGAGACCTTCTTATTGTTTCATTGGGTCTCGCAAATTGTCAAAAAAAGAGGTGATTATGAGTCCTATGAATTCTTCTAGTTTGATTAGCATCAAAAGGAGCAATCCTATCACTAGTGCCTTCAAAACGATCCGTACATCTCACACAAGCCTTCATTTAGGGAGACCTTCTTAATGTTTCATTAGTTCTCTCAAATTGTCAAAATATAGGTGATTATGAGTTCTATTACTTCGTTCTAGTTGAAATTAGCATCAAAATGAGCAATCACATCACTATCGCGTCCAAAACGATGCGTAGATCTCACACAAGTCTTTATTTAGGGAGACCGTAATATTGTTTCATTGGTTGTTTCAAATTTACAAAGAAAGAGGTGATTAAGAGTTGTATTACTTTGATCTAGTTTGATTAGCGTCAAAATGACAAACCCATTTCTATCGCGTTCAAAACGATATGTACATCTCACACCAGGCTTCATTTAGGGAGACCTTCTTATTGTTTCATTGGTGCTCTAAAATTGTCAAAGAAAGAGGAGATTAGGAGTCCTATAAATTCGTTCTAGTTTGATTAGCATCAAAATGAGCAATCCCATGACTATCGCGTTAAAAACGACGTGTACATCTCACACAAGTCTTCATTTAAGGTGACCTTGTTATTGTTTCATTGGTTCTCTAAAATTGTGAAAGAAGGAGGTGATTTGGAGTTTTATTACTTCGTTCTAATTTGATTAGCATCAAAAGGAGCAATCCTATGACTATCGCGTTAAAAACGATGCGTACATCTCACACAAGTCTTGATTTAGGGAGACCTTCTTACAATTTCATTTGTTCTCTCAAATTATCAAAGAAAGAGGTGATTATTATTCCTATGAATTTGTTCTAGTTTGATTAGCATCAAAAGGAGCAATCCTATCACTAGTGCCTTCCAAACGATCCGTACATCTCACACAAGTCTTCATTTTGGGAGACCTTCTTAATGTTTCATTAGTTCTCTCAAATTGTCAAAATATAGGAGATTATAAGTTCTATTACTTCGTTCTAATTGAATATAGCATCAAAAGGAGCAATCACATCACTATCGCGTCCAAAACGATGCGTAGATCTCACACAAGTCTTCATTTAGGGAGACCGTCATAATGTTTCATTGGTTTTTTCAAATTTACAAAGAAAGAGGTGATTAAGAGTTGTATTTCTTTGTTCTAGTTTGATTAGCGTCGAAAGGAGAAACCCATGACTATCGGGTTCAAAATTAAGCGTACATCTCACAAAAGTATTCATTGTGGGAGACCTTCTTATTGTTTCATTGGTGGACTAAAATTGTCAAAGAAAAAAGTGATCAGGAGTCCTATAACTTCGTTCTAGTTTGATTAGCATCAAAAGGAGCAATCCCATGACTATCGCGTTAAAAACGATGTGTACATCACACATGTCTTCATTTAAGGAGACCTTCTTATTGTTTAATTGGTTCTCTAAAATTGTGAAAGAAGGAGGTGATTAGGAGTCTTATTACTTCGTTCTAATTTGACTAGCATCAAAAGGAGCAATTCTATGACTATCGCGTTAAAAACGATGCGTACATCTCACACAAGTCTTGATTTAGGGAGACCTTTTTATTGTTTCATTGGGTCTCTCAAATTATCAAAGAAAGAGGTGATTATGTGTCCTATGAATTCGTTCTAGTTTGATTAGCATCAAAAGGAGCAATCCTGTCAGTAGTGAAACGATCCTTACATCTCACACAAGTCTTCATTTAGGGAGACCTTCTTAATGTTTCGTTAGTACTCTCAAATTGTCAAAATATAGGTGATTTTAAGTTCTATTACTTCGTTCTAATTGAATATAGCATCAAAAGGAGCAATCACATCACTATCGCGTCCAAAACGATGCGTAGATCTCACACAAGTGATTTAGGGAGACCGTTATATTGTTTCATCGGTGTTTTCAAATTTTCAAAGAAAAAGGTGATTAAGAGTTGTATTACTTCGTTCTAATTTATTAGCGTCAAAAGGAGAAACACATGACTATCGGGTTCAAAATCAAGCGTACATCTCACAAAAGTATTCATTTTGGGAGACCTTCTTATTGTTTCATTGGTGCACTAAAATTGTAAAAGAAAGAAAAGATTAGGAGTTCTATAACTTCGTTCTAGTTAGATTAGCATCAAAGGTAGCAATCCCATGACTATCGCGTTAAAAATGATGCGTACATCTTACACATGTCTTCATTTAAGTAGACTTTCTTATTGTTTCATTTGTTCTCTAAAATTGTGAAAGAAGGAGGTGATTAGGAGTCTTATTACTTCGTTCTAATTTGATTAGCATCAAAAGGAGCAATCCTATGACTATCGCGTTAAAAACGATGCGTACATCTCACACAAGTCTTGATTTAAGCAGACCTTTTTATTGTTTCCTTGGGTCTCTCAAATTGTCAAAAAAAAAGAGGTGATTATGAGTCCTATGAATTCGTTCTAGTTTGATTAGCATCAAAAGGAGCAATCATATCACTAGTGCCTTCAAAATGATCCGTTCATCTCACACAAGTCGTCATTTAGGGAGATCTTAATGTATCAGTAGTTCTCTCAAATTGTCAAAATATAGGTGATTATGAGTTCTATTACTTCGTTCTAGTTGAAATTAGCATCAAAAGGAGCAATCACATCACTATCGCGCCCAAAACGATGCGTAGATCTCACACAAGTCTTTATTTAGGGAGACCTTAATATTGTTTCATTGGTTGTTTCAAATTTACAAAGAAAGAGGTGATTAAGAGTTGCATTACATCGATCTAGTTTGATTTGCGTCAAAATGACAAACCCATTACTATCGCTTTCAAAATTATGTGTACATCTCACACAAGGCTTCATTTAGGGAGACTTTCTTACTGTTTCATTGGTGCTCTAAAATTGCCAAAGAAAGAGGTGATTAGGAGTCCTATAACTTTGTTCTAGTTTGATTAGTATCAAAAGGAGCAATCCCATGACTATCGTGTTAAAAACGATGCGTACATCTCACACATGTCTTCATTTAATGGGACCTTCTTATTGTTTCATTGGTTCTCTAAAATTGTCAAAGAAAGAGGTGATTATGAGTCCTATAAATTCGTTCTAGTTTGATTAGCATCAATAGGAGCAATCATGCCACTAGTGCCTTCAAAAAGATCCGTACATCTCGCACAAGTCTTCATTTAGGAAAACTTTCTTAATGTTTCCGTAGTTCTCTCAAATTGTCAAAATATAGGTGATTATAAGTTATATTACTTCGTTCTAGTTGAATATAGCATCAAAAGGGGCAATCACATCACTATCGCGTCCAAAACGATGCGTAGATCTCGTACAAGTCTAAATTTAAAGAGACCTTCATATTGTTTCATTGGTTTTTTCAACTTTACAAAGAAAGAGGTGATTAAGAGTTGTATTACTTCGTGCTACTTTGATTAGCGTCAAAAGGAGAAACCCATGACTATCGGGTTCAAAATCAAGCGTACATCTCACAAAAGTATTCATTTTGGGAGACCTTTTTATTGTTTCATTGGTGCACTAAAATTGTCAATGAAATAAAAGTTTAGGAGTCCTATAACTTCGTTCTAGTTTGATTAGCATCAAAAGGAGCAATCCCATGACTATCGCGTTAAAAACGATGCGTACATCTTACACATGTCTTCATTTAAGGAGAATTTCTTATTGTTTCATTTGTTCTCTAAAATTGTGAAAGAAGGAGGTGATTAGGAGTTTTATTACTTCGTTCTACTTTGATTAGCATCAAAAGGAGCAATCCTATAACTATCGCGTTAAAAACGATGCGTACATCTCATACAAGTCTTGATTTAGGGAGACCTTCTTATTGTTTCATTGGGTCTCGCAAATTGTCAAAAAAAGAGGTGATTATGAGTCCTATGAATTCTTCTAGTTTGATTAGCATCAAAAGTAGCAATCCTATCACTAGTGCCTTCAAAACGATCCGTACATCTCACACAAGTCTTCATTTAGGGAGACCTTCTTAATGTTTCATTAGTTCTCTCAAATTGTCAAAATATAGGTGATTACGAGTTCTATTACTTCGTTCTAGTTGAAATTAGCATCAAAATGAGCAATCACATCACTATCGCGTCCAAAACGATGCGTAGATCTCACACAAGTCTTTATTTAGGGAGACCGTAATATTGTTTCATTGGTTGTTTCAAATTTACAAAGAAAGAGGTGATTAAGAGTTGTATTACGTTGATCTAGTTTGATTAGCGTCAAAATGACAAACCCATTACTATCGCGTTCAAAACCATATGTACATCTCACACCAGGCTTCATTTAGGGAGACCTTCTTATTGTTTCATTGGTGCTCTAAAATTATCAAAGAAAGAGGAGATTAGGAGTCCTATAACTTCGTTCTAGTTTGATTAGCATCAAAATGAGCAATCCCATGACTATCCCGTTAAAAACGACGTGTACATCTCACACAAGTCTTCATTTAAGGATACCTTGTTATTGTTTCAATGGTTCTCTAAAATTGCGAAAGAAGGAGGTGATTTGGAGTTTTATTACTTCGTTCTAATTTGATTAGCATCAAAAGGAGCAATCCTATGACTATCGCGTTAAAAACAATGCGTACATCTCACACAAGTCTTGATTTAGGGAGACCTTCTTACAGTTTCATTTGTTCTCTCAAATTGTCAAAGAAAGAGGTGATTATTATTCCTATGAATTCGTTCTAGTTTGATTAGCATCAAAAGGAGCAATCCTATTACTAGTGCCTTCAAAACGATCCGTACATCTCACACAAGTCTTCATTTAGGGAGACCTTCTTAATGTTTCATTAGTTCTCTCAAATTGTCAAAATATAGGTGATTATAAGTTCTATTACTTCGTTCTAATTGAATATAGCATCAACAGGAGCAATCACATCACTATCGCGTCCAAAACGATGCGTAGATCTCA
The DNA here is from genome assembly GCA_020205555.1 of Panax stipuleanatus. NCBI lineage: Eukaryota > Viridiplantae > Streptophyta > Magnoliopsida > Apiales > Araliaceae > Panax > Panax stipuleanatus. The sequence continues at coordinate 216,891 of JAINUT010000721.1, forward strand.
CACAAGTCTTCATTTAGGGAGACCGTCATATTGTTTCATTGGTTTTTTCAAATTTACAAAAAAAGAGGTGATTAAGAGTTGTATTTCTTTGTTCTAGTTTGATTAGCGTCGAAAGGAGAAACCCATGACTATCGGGTTCAAAATTAAGCGTACATCTCACAAAAGTATTCATTGTGGGAGACCTTCTTATTGTTTCATTGGTGGACTAAAATTGTCAAAGAAAAAGTGATTAGGAGTCCTATAACTTCGTTCTAGTTTGATTAGCATCAAAAGGAGCAATCCCATGACTATCGCGTTAAAAACGATGTGTACGTCACACATGTCTTCATTTAAGGAGACCTTCTTATTGTTTAATTGGTTCTCTAAAATTGTGAAAGAAGGAGGTGATTAGGAGTCTTATTACTTCGTTCTAATTTGATTAGCATCAAAAGGAGCAATTCTATGACTATCGCGTTAAAAACGATGCGTACATCTCACACAAGTCTTGATTTAGGGAGACCTTTTTATTGTTTCATTGAGTCTCTCAAATTGTCAAAGAAAGAGGTGATTATGAATCCTATGAATTCGTTCTAGTTTGATTAGCATCAAAAGGAGCAATCTTGTCACTAGTGAAACGATCCTTACATCTCACACAAGTCTTCATTTAGGGAGACCTTCTTAATGTTTCGTTAGTTCTCTCAAATTGTCAAAATATAGGTGATTTTAAGTTCTATTACTTCGTTCTAATTTAATATAGCATCAAAAGGAGCAATCACATCACTATCGCGTCCAAAACGATGCGTAGATCTCACACAAGTGATTTAGGGAGACCGTCATATTGTTTCATTGGTTTTTTCAAATTTTCAAAGAAAAAGGTGATTAAGAGTTGTATTACTTCGTTCTAATTTCATTAGCGTCAAAAGGAGAAACCCATGACTATCGGGTTCAAAATCAAGCGTACATCTCACAAAAGTATTCATTTTGGGAGACCTTCTTATTGTTTCATTGGTGCACTAAAATTGTAAAAGAAAGAAAAGATTAGGAGTTCTATAACTTCGTTCTAGTTTGATTAGCATCAAAGGGAGCAATCCCATAACTATCGCGTTAAAAACGATGCGTACATCTAACACATATCTTCATTTAAGTAGACTTTCTTATTGTTTCATTTGTTTCCTTGGGTCTCTCAAATTGTCAAAAAAAAGAGGTGATTATGAGTCCTAGGAATTCGTTCTAGTTTGATTAGCATCAAAAGGAGCAATCATATCACTAGTGCCTTCAAAACGATCCGTACATCTCACACAAGTCGTCATTTAGGGAGATCTTAATGTTTCATTAGTTCTCTCAAATTGTCAAAATATAGGTGATTATGAGTTCTATTACTTCGTTCTAGTTGAAATTAGCATCAAAAGGAGCAATCACATCACTATCGCGCCCAAAACGATGCGTAGATCTCACACAAGTTTTTATTTAGGGAGACCTTAATATTGTTTCATTGGTTGTTTCAAATTTACAAAGAAAGAGGTGATTAAGAGTTGCATTACATCGATCTAGTTTGATTTGCATCAAAACGATAAACCCATTACTATCGCGTTCAAAATCATGTGTACATCTCACACAAGGCTTTATTTAGGAAGACTTTCTTACTGTTTCATTGGTGCTCTAAAATTGCCAAAGAAAGAGGTGATTAGGAGTCCTATAACTTTGTTCTAGTTGGATTAGTATCAAAAGGAGCAATCCCATGACTATCGTGTTAAAAACGATGCGTACATCTCACACATGTCTTCATTTAAGGGGACCTTCTTATTGTTTCATTGGTTCTCTAAAATTGTCAAAGAAAGAGGTGATTATGAGTCCTATAAATTCTTTCGAGTTTGATTAGCATCAAAAGGATCAATCATGCCACTAGTGCCTTCAAAAAGATCCGTACATCTCGCACAAGTCTTCATTTAGGAAGACCTTCTTAATGTTTCCGTAGTTCTCTCAAATTGTCAAAATATAGATGATTATAAGTTATATTACTTCGTTCTAGTTGAATATAGCATCAAAAGGAGCAATCACATCACTATCGCGTCCAAAACGATGCGTAGATCTCGCACAAGTCTAAATTTAAAGAGACCTTCATATTGTTTCATTGGTTTTTTCAACTTTACAAAGAAAGAGGTGATTAAGAGTTGTATTACTTCGTGCTACTTTGATTCGCATCAAAAGGAGAAACCCATGACTATCGGGTTCAAAATCAAGCGTACATCTCACAAAAGTATTCATTTTGGGAGACCTTCTTATTGTTTCATTGGTGCACTAAAAATGTCAATGAAATAAAAGTTTAGGAGTCCTATAACTTCGTTCTAGTTTGATTAGCATCAAAAGGAGCAATCCCATGACTATCGCGTTAAAAACGATGCGTACATCTTACACATGTCTTCATTTAAGGAGAATTTCTTATTGTTTCATTTGTTCTCTAAAATTGTGAAAGAAGGAGGTGATTAGGAGTTTTATTACTTCGTTCTACTTTGATTAGCATCAAAAGGAGCAATCCTATGACTATCGCGTTAAAAACGATGCGTACATCTCATACAAGTCTTGATTTAGGGAGACCTTCTTATTGTTTCATTGGGTCTCGCAAATTGTCAAAAAAAGAGGTGATTATGAGTCCTATGAATTCTTCTAGTTTGATTAGCATCAAAAGGAGCAATCCTATCACTAGTGCCTTCAAAACGATCCGTACATCTCACACAAGCCTTCATTTAGGGAGACCTTCTTAATGTTTCATTAGTTCTCTCAAATTGTCAAAATATAGGTGATTATGAGTTCTATTACTTCGTTCTAGTTGAAATTAGCATCAAAATGAGCAATCACATCACTATCGCGTCCAAAACGATGCGTAGATCTCACACAAGTCTTTATTTAGGGAGACCGTAATATTGTTTCATTGGTTGTTTCAAATTTACAAAGAAAGAGGTGATTAAGAGTTGTATTACTTTGATCTAGTTTGATTAGCGTCAAAATGACAAACCCATTTCTATCGCGTTCAAAACGATATGTACATCTCACACCAGGCTTCATTTAGGGAGACCTTCTTATTGTTTCATTGGTGCTCTAAAATTGTCAAAGAAAGAGGAGATTAGGAGTCCTATAAATTCGTTCTAGTTTGATTAGCATCAAAATGAGCAATCCCATGACTATCGCGTTAAAAACGACGTGTACATCTCACACAAGTCTTCATTTAAGGTGACCTTGTTATTGTTTCATTGGTTCTATAAAATTGTGAAAGAAGGAGGTGATTTGGAGTTTTATTACTTCGTTCTAATTTGATTAGCATCAAAAGGAGCAATCCTATGACTATCGCGTTAAAAACGATGCGTACATCTCACACAAGTCTTGATTTAGGGAGACCTTCTTACAATTTCATTTGTTCTCTCAAATTATCAAAGAAAGAGGTGATTATTATTCCTATGAATTTGTTCTAGTTTGATTAGCATCAAAAGGAGCAATCCTATCACTAGTGCCTTCCAAACGATCCGTACATCTCACACAAGTCTTCATTTTGGGAGACCTTCTTAATGTTTCATTAGTTCTCTCAAATTGTCAAAATATAGGAGATTATAAGTTCTATTACTTCGTTCTAATTGAATATAGCATCAAAAGGAGCAATCACATCACTATCGCGTCCAAAACGATGCGTAGATCTCACACAAGTCTTCATTTAGGGAGACCGTCATAATGTTTCATTGGTTTTTTCAAATTTACAAAGAAAGAGGTGATTAAGAGTTGTATTTCTTTGTTCTAGTTTGATTAGCGTCGAAAGGAGAAACCCATGACTATCGGGTTCAAAATTAAGCGTACATCTCACAAAAGTATTCATTGTGGGAGACCTTCTTATTGTTTCATTGGTGGACTAAAATTGTCAAAGAAAAAAGTGATCAGGAGTCCTATAACTTCGTTCTAGTTTGATTAGCATCAAAAGGAGCAATCCCATGACTATCGCGTTAAAAACGATGTGTACATCACACATGTCTTCATTTAAGGAGACCTTCTTATTGTTTAATTGGTTCTCTAAAATTGTGAAAGAAGGAGGTGATTAGGAGTCTTATTACTTCGTTCTAATTTGACTAGCATCAAAAGGAGCAATTCTATGACTATCGCGTTAAAAACGATGCGTACATCTCACACAAGTCTTGATTTAGGGAGACCTTTTTATTGTTTCATTGGGTCTCTCAAATTATCAAAGAAAGAGGTGATTATGTGTCCTATGAATTCGTTCTAGTTTGATTAGCATCAAAAGGAGCAATCCTGTCAGTAGTGAAACGATCCTTACATCTCACACAAGTCTTCATTTAGGGAGACCTTCTTAATGTTTCGTTAGTACTCTCAAATTGTCAAAATATAGGTGATTTTAAGTTCTATTACTTCGTTCTAATTGAATATAGCATCAAAAGGAGCAATCACATCACTATCGCGTCCAAAACGATGCGTAGATCTCACACAAGTGATTTAGGGAGACCGTTATATTGTTTCATCGGTGTTTTCAAATTTTCAAAGAAAAAGGTGATTAAGAGTTGTATTACTTCGTTCTAATTTATTAGCGTCAAAAGGAGAAACACATGACTATCGGGTTCAAAATCAAGCGTACATCTCACAAAAGTATTCATTTTGGGAGACCTTCTTATTGTTTCATTGGTGCACTAAAATTGTAAAAGAAAGAAAAGATTAGGAGTTCTATAACTTCGTTCTAGTTAGATTAGCATCAAAGGTAGCAATCCCATGACTATCGCGTTAAAAATGATGCGTACATCTTACACATGTCTTCATTTAAGTAGACTTTCTTATTGTTTCATTTGTTCTCTAAAATTGTGAAAGAAGGAGGTGATTAGGAGTCTTATTACTTCGTTCTAATTTGATTAGCATCAAAAGGAGCAATCCTATGACTATCGCGTTAAAAACGATGCGTACATCTCACACAAGTCTTGATTTAAGCAGACCTTTTTATTGTTTCCTTGGGTCTCTCAAATTGTCAAAAAAAAAGAGGTGATTATGAGTCCTATGAATTCGTTCTAGTTTGATTAGCATCAAAAGGAGCAATCATATCACTAGTGCCTTCAAAACGATCCGTTCATCTCACACAAGTCGTCATTTAGGGAGATCTTAATGTATCAGTAGTTCTCTCAAATTGTCAAAATATAGGTGATTATGAGTTCTATTACTTCGTTCTAGTTGAAATTAGCATCAAAAGGAGCAATCACATCACTATCGCGCCCAAAACGATGCGTAGATCTCACACAAGTCTTTATTTAGGGAGACCTTAATATTGTTTCATTGGTTGTTTCAAATTTACAAAGAAAGAGGTGATTAAGAGTTGCATTACATCGATCTAGTTTGATTTGCGTCAAAATGACAAACCCATTACTATCGCTTTCAAAATTATGTGTACATCTCACACAAGGCTTCATTTAGGGAGACGTTCTTACTGTTTCATTGGTGCTCTAAAATTGCCAAAGAAAGAGGTGATTAGGAGTCCTATAACTTTGTTCTAGTTTGATTAGTATCAAAAGGAGCAATCCCATGACTATCGTGTTAAAAACGATGCGTACATCTCACACATGTCTTCATTTAATGGGACCTTCTTATTGTTTCATTGGTTCTCTAAAATTGTCAAAGAAAGAGGTGATTATGAGTCCTATAAATTCGTTCTAGTTTGATTAGCATCAATAGGAGCAATCATGCCACTAGTGCCTTCAAAAAGATCCGTACATCTCGCACAAGTCTTCATTTAGGAAAACTTTCTTAATGTTTCCGTAGTTCTCTCAAATTGTCAAAATATAGGTGATTATAAGTTATATTACTTCGTTCTAGTTGAATATAGCATCAAAAGGGGCAATCACATCACTATCGCGTCCAAAACGATGCGTAGATCTCGTACAAGTCTAAATTTAAAGAGACCTTCATATTGTTTCATTGGTTTTTTCAACTTTACAAAGAAAGAGGTGATTAAGAGTTGTATTACTTCGTGCTACTTTGATTAGCGTCAAAAGGAGAAACCCATGACTATCGGGTTCAAAATCAAGCGTACATCTCACAAAAGTA